>VBVQ01001475.1:0-11780 GCA_011636635.1 Tetramorium simillimum
ATTTAATCGGTAACACAAGCTGAAATTTTGACAGAAGGTACATTTTACGTTACATAACAACCTCCCAAAGTCCCATTTCATTATCCAGTGTTTCATTTAACTGAAGAACCACCTTAAATGTTTGAAATGAAATACGTCAATCTTCTTTCGAATTTAACGTAATGTAGCTTCGTACGTGGCTTTACGTGAACACTCTGAAAAGACTTGTGTTCATTTTTATCAATGCAAATTAATTTCAGTCTCGATCAAATTTACTTTTTATTTTTTCATCTTAGTTCTAAAGATTAGAAAAAGGAAAAAGTAAACAAAAATGATTAAAGTTAATGTACATTAGTAGAAATGAAAGTCAACCGTTTAAACCGCTTTACATACATTTTACAAATCATAAATCTTCAATTCCACCTCAGCTGGGAGTCTCCAATCTCAGAAATTTTCTATTTATAAAATTGCTCGTGTTTCTCGAGAATTGTCAACGTTGGCAAGCCGCGGAAATAGTGTGTCGGCTGTAATAACGACCGTGAAAAGTCACGCTAACGCGCGAGAACGACTTGAAAACGCGGCATGGCAGGCAGGAAGCGCGCCAAGGATGTGGCACGGGACGTTTCCGGTAGGAAGACGTGCGAGCGTGACACATTACGAGCGTCCGTGTTTTCGTCTTTCAATCTCGCGCAGCGAGCGAGAGGTGGACAGCCTCGTCCTGCGGGGCTCGGTCCTCCGCTCACTAAACGGACTAAACTGCTCGGCCACTTCGGAGGACACAAGGCGCGCGCGCGCGCGCGCCTCCTCCGAAAAGTGTGCTGCGCGACTTTCTCCGTTGGCCGGCCAACGGTTTTTCGGTCCACGGCCGAAGATACGCCGATTGGAGGTCAAGCGAGTCGGTTGCCGGAGACAGATCGGGGCTCGGGATACAGTTATCCGCCTTTGTGTCCGCTGCGATCCGGGCGAGCCGAGCCCCCGTGGTTCCGACACCGCGCGAGCGCGAGCGCACCGGTGAATGGAGATCCCGCGAGATATCTCGCGGGATCGCGCGACGCATCCCCCTGATGACCGCGACGAGAGCAGATCGGCCGCGATGACGTCACCGCCTCGGTGTCGCGGCCGAATGAATGGGGAATGCACTTTCTCTCCGGCTGCGTTTGTTGCGCCGCGCTGCAAACAGCTGCAGACGACGACGGAACGCGCTCGCATTGTTTTGCTCGCGGAACGACCGGCACCATATGCCGATTCCCTCCCGCGCCCGCGTGCGACGGGCATGCGTGCGGAACGCACAAAGACGGCCAGGTGCCGGCCGTCAGAGCGGCTTCCCGTCAGCGGTGCATCGCGAACGGAAGGAACTCTCCACGAGTCTCTCCCGGCAACTCGTGGTCAGGAGTTAACCGATCGTCTTCCCAACTTTCTTAAATCGCGACAAGTGGCATAAAATGGCAAGTCCACCGCAAGACGAGCGCTGGTCGAGGCTGGATTCACGTTCGAGAGCTTTCTTGGAGCTCGACTCCAGGTCCATCTGGACGTTCATTCGTCTTGGAAGCACTTGGAATTATCCTGCCGCGGACGCTAGCCTTTGCAAAGTCGACCACTCGACAACTCGAGCTTCATACCTTGGCCAGTTGTTCCTCGCTGGTCTCCGCACTGTCTCAGGACGATCCGAAGGCGCGCGCAGTCTTACGTCGCTGCCGATGACGCACACCGCAGCGGCGCGGCCGAATTTCACCTGGCCGCGCGCTTCCCGCGGCATTCCGCGCGTTCCCTGCGGTTCTTCCTTGGACCCCCTCGGGGTTCGCTGAGCCCTCGACGGTCCCGCGGTCGTAACTTACCGAGGCGTTGCGAGTTTGCTCACGCGCGCGCGTTTCATCTCGGACAGGTAACACAAACGCACGCACATACGGAAGGGGAAGAAATCGGACGACTTGAAGACGGCGCTCCTCGGCGCCGCCAAGAGGATGTTTGAGGGAGAGAGAAAGAAAGAGAAAGAGAGAGAGAGAGGGATTTGTGACCAAGTGCCGAGGAATACCAACGAACTTAGGCCACGGACTGACTCCGACTGGTCGGTGAACACTCGCTTCGCTGCCGAGCCGCCAGCGAAACGGTGCGTGGAAGGGAGAACGTTGCCATCCAGGCACGGATTTTCAAAGTTCGGAGCTCCATTTCTTCACCGCGACGGACGCCGCGTTTACACCTGGCTGGAATCTCGCGGCAACGTTCTCGAAGAAGCTCACTCGTCGAGTTTAGAAGCAGTTTGTTTTCCCGGGCAATCATCTTCCAAATTTTTAAAGATACTTTTAAAGATATGAATCGTATATCGTTCGTGCAACGAACGCAACAAGTTATTTTTACTTCTTTTATAATATGCAAGAAAGTCAAATTATTATTATACAGAAGTTTAAAATCATCAAGGCAAATAATTAGCAAATAATTGTAAGAATAATTAATAAGATCAAATTTAACAAGATTTATAACAAGTAGATTATGAAAGTGAGAAAAGAGAAAGAGAGAGAGAGACAAGATTGAAATTACGAAATAAATTACTTTAAATCATTTGACACCGACAACATTTTCTTCTTACGTAATACAGTCGCGAAATAACCCGTTTGCGCACTGTTGACTCACAATCAGGTAAATAATTAATCGGCAAGTTCAGCCCTGCATCGAGACGGCGAGCGGGGAGAAGGAAGAAAGTAAGGAAAGCAGGAGCGAAGAAAGAAGGAGAGAGACGCAAAGTCTGCCTCACGTAGATGCAATTGTATGCGTGCACGCGCGCATGTGTGCGCGTGTACGTTTACACGCAGTCGGTCCATCGTGCCCAGATGGAAACAGGTAGGACCACCGATGGCACCGCCATACGTATGTAACGCAAACGTGAGCAGAACCCATATCCCTTTTCTCAAATGAAACGCAAAACGCTCGCGATTCCAGTCAGCTGACTTGGATTTAATCCTTCGTGCAACTTCAAAGTGTTGTCCTTTCGCCGTATTTCGAAAAATGTTGTCAAGGATTGTATCCTGATTTCGAAAAGACAGCAATAATTCTTGTTGATGACTCTCAATTTGCAGGTACAATTACATTTCTCATCTCATCGTTTTTGTTTTCTTATTTATACATGGCAATTAAAAGATTATTCTTATTATATATCTCCAACATAATTTCATTAAACTTAACGTCACTCTCCTGCCACCTAATTCCTCAAGGATATTATAAACTGAAGAAATGACGATGTATTCTGAAAGACTACACTGAAAAAAATTCTAGTTAAAAACGGACAAATCAAAAAATTTTGTAGGATTGATCTAATATTATGGTTATTATAATAGAACTCAATACTTTACAACTTATAACAACCAGAATTCCTATTAAAACAAGAATATTTGATCAATCTTACAAGATTTTTCTGATTCGTCCTTTTTTAACTAGAATTTTTTTTCAGTGTACATCCGATATTGTGATTCTACATATTGTCAGCCACATTCGCGATACGCAAACTGTCGTTGTCGTTGGAATGCGTCGATACCAGCCACTCGTTCTTGATCTTGTCACAATAATATGCGAACGAACGCGCGCGAATGGCGATTGTCCTAGAAAACGAGATTCTACAGGTCGGCGCCTGGTCTCCGAGCAGAGCGGTTGTGCAATAGCCGTTTAACGACTTCGTCGAGGTCTTCTTGCTCTCCCTCGCTTTTTACGGAAACCACCTTCGGTAATTCGCATTCGATTGCTCGGGGGGGGGGGGCACTGCCTCGATCGTTAATCGGAAGTCCGCATAGCCTGGTGGAAGGTAGAAAAGAATGCGTAAGATCAGCGTGTGTTTGCGCGCAAAAGAAAAGCGCGATCTGCAATTGATTTTTGCCGCATCTAATATCCGTCGTATTTGTCATCTCTGAGGTATGTATCTAATATTGTAACATCGCATGTAATTTCTTCGCACTCCGACGCACCGCGAAGCGCGCAGTTTCCGATTTCCTTGCGAGCCGCAATGAAATTAATCCCCCCCCCCTCCCCCTTCTCTCTTTCTTCCGATAATGTCATATTGATTTATTAACTCGGTTACCTTAGAGACTTGCTTTATCATTGGATCACTGCTGTTCACCGTCGAGGTGTAAAGGTCTTGATGAGCTGAACCTTCCCCTGAATACAAAATGTCTCCAGTAAGTTGTTTAAAATTAAAAGTGATTCATCAATCACTGCAAGATTTACTCACTTTGCAAACGCTTATCTAAAGATAAGAGAGTAAAACATTATAAATAAAAAATAAACTTTTATCCGCATTGTTTAGTAACGAATTTAAAGACGCTTCGAATAAGCTCGCCCTTTCGAGAATCCTATAGCTATCTGTTAACGGCGAAGGCGAACGTAAATCTAACTCACGTCGATCTTAATCTCCGCTAATTTTTCGTTTACCGATACGTTAAGAGTTATAAATTGATGATCGCGGGGCGGACCGTTCACTTAATCGATCGCGGATCAGCCTGATCGCGCTGCTTCGTGACTCCAATTAAAATCAAAGTCGGACACGATGTGGAATGACGACGATGCGATCGTCGACGCCAAAGGTGTTCAACGGTATCCGGGTCGTACGCGAAATATTGGCTCGCATGTCGCGTCGCGTCGCTTTGACGAATCCTCTTCGTTGTCACGACTGCGAGATAACGATAACGGGACAAAGGTGAGCACCTGGATCTCACGATTCATCGATCGTACCCGTACGTGTGCTCTGTGAAACCAGAACAAAGTTCGCAATCGATCTTTGATCGCGGACACGCTGTTGCGCGATACACGCTAAGTATCTTTGATACAGAATCCTTCTACTTTCGTATAAAGCAGATTCTTCTACGAGAAACACGGTAAAAGGTTTCGGCAAAAAGACATGAAAATTATTCTTCCAAGAGAGGATCCAAGAGAGGATTGAAGCGCGAAAAATGTAGAGAGAACATAATGAATTTTGTCAAAATATTTATAACTTGATGCTTCGTAGAAATGAGGAGAGGAAATGGTCTTGATTACAAAAATGAAAAAGAATGAAATACAACGGATAAATATGTAAGCTAAACAGTGAGAGACGAGAATATAAATAAACTCGCATGGAAACTTGCAGATGGACTAAATTGAAAAAGAATTGAAAAGATTTCACTTTATTCTTTTCAATCTGAAGAACATACATATGAAAGTTATAATTTTCTCTATCACAATATATAATAATAATAAACGATTATTTTTTGGAAATTATTTATGACTGCTACTTCGCCGACCTAATTACGCAATATGTGAAATGATATCGCAAACGATTGCAAAATTGTAATTTCGAGACGCTATGATTTTCCCCTGAAAACTCAGATAAACATAGAAAAACACGGAAAGCCACGCATTATCGTTGCGATGTAACGCGTAAATGTCTATTGTTTCGCGATAAACGCAAGGCGAATTATCCAGATAACCGGGTATTGTGTTATTGCCAACGTTAATAAACACTTGCTAGCACTGCAAAATTCCGGTTTTATATGAATACGAGCGTCCTGTCGGACGGTTACGTCATTTCTTATCACGGATATCTCAGTAGCTTATTCTTATCGTCGACTTCTTCTGTATGGGAGGAATGCCTGAAAAAATTAAATACTTCTCGCGAGAATCCCGAATCTGAGAGCAAATGTTCTTTCAGATTTTTTTAATAACTCCCTCCCCTTCTTTCTTTCTTTAGAAATGTCAAGCGTATGACTTCGATGAAAGTCAGGATTAAATTTAGAATTAGATTTAGATTCAATTTGGGAGAAATTTTCACCGGCAGATCTTAGATTTATCTCACGAATTACAATCCTCGTCTTGCTTCACTTGACGATTCGATTAACGATAAAAACGCTTTGGCGAACGCGGCGGGGTAAACCGATTTTACCGTTTTTCAGCGACTAATCGAATAACGCCGGTTCCGCGGTCGGCATGCCGATGCAATAAGATTTTTGCACGTTGCTTAGTTACTTATTACCTTCGTTAGTTCTCTCGCGGTGGATCGTAAACAAAGTTTACGCGCACGACGCGAGCGTAAATACTCACGACCTACACCGGACAGGGATCTAATACCCCGGCGATGCTGTCCAAGTATCAATAGCCAGCTCACATCCGCGAGATGGACGATTAATGCCGAAAAAAAAAAAATAAACGCAAAGTACTTTCGGCGTCGTTTACTTTATCTCCGATATTACGGAGGTATCATTTACTTTATCTCCGACATTACGCCGGGTATCCGCGTGCACCGAATTAGCGCTGACGCTTTCGAGAAGATTGAATAATCTTATATTGACAGAAGTGTCGATTATCTAAATTAAGTACTTTGAACTGAATTGAAAGACCGACGCCGTCAAGCTCAATCGAGTATTACGCCAGAGTGTCTCGAGATGCGGGTGCACGTATGTGCGATCTCTATCTGCGTGATCCACGTACGAGGCAGGTGCACGACGAAGTTGCCGCAACTTGATCATGGTGCGGGTCTTGTCGCATCGTCTCGGTCGTCATCTTTCAATTATAACAGCCAATTCAATTAAAACACATTGACTTCTCTTGATTGCCCGTCTCTGGCTTTCTCAAGTGTATTTCCCGTGAAAATCGATCGGTTACCGAGTACTTCGTAAAACTGGCGTTATCGCAGAATATTACGAAACCCCTCAAGCAGTTATAAGCAACTGCTGGCAGAATGTTACAGATTTATCATCGGTTAACGCAGATGCGGGTTGGAAAAAGGAGGAGGAGAACCACTGGCCGCTCGTTCGTTTTTTAAGTCGCGTAAAACAATGCCACGTGTGTGTCACGCCGAGTGACATATGGCAGCCAATGGCGAGGAGTACGGGGGGGAAAAAAACGCAGAAGGATCGATACAACGCCGAGATAAGACCGATATGCGACAGATCGTGGTTAACAACAACGAACGTGACAACTGCCTCTCCTTCTCTCCTTCTGATACGCGTCAACTATAAAATTCGAAAGACCGACGGCGACGTTTTACGATCGTGATTCATCGCCCGTGCGATACAGGTGCTAGAAGAATCGAATTAAAAAAAGGAATGCGTCGCGTTAAATTTTTTTTATACTCCCGCGAAAGTCTTAAGATATTTCCGGGACGTTCAATTTCAATCTCCGCGATACAGTTCTAGAACAGACGACGGACTCTTCGTTGAGGAAAACCGTCCCTCGGACCCGGCGAACGGTTCTCTTTGCGTACATAAGAAAACAATTCTGAGAATTTATTGCGGTAAAATGACAGTAACGGCGGTATAATGCACACAAAATGAGATAAAGTTGTCGCTACCAACGTAATGATCGTGTCGCTGTTATCTTATCAAGTTGGAATTTCTCCGCTCTTTAAAGCCGGCTACGAAAGCGCCGACGAAAGTAGAGCGTGCATTTCGGCTGCGGATCTTTCATCGCGGCTCTCAGTTATCCGTATATAAAAGTCGTCTCGGTTGCATATATATTTTCGCAAAGTCGCCGCCGCTTTGACGCCCGTTCTCCCGCAAATAATTTCTCTCTCCGGCAAGAGACGACGGAATCTCCAAAAGTAGCTGAAAGGGCAGCTGCTTTTAAAGCCTCGCACACGAAGGACAAGCTATTATAGAGCGACCTGAAGAAGCTATTTTCATCGTAGCGTCAACATCAAGGATCCACGTCAGCGTTTAACGTCAAGGGGCGACGATATCGTGCGACAAAACTCAGCGGTTCTTACAGATCGATAATCCGCTCACGACTGCACGATTCGACAATTTGACACTGTGCAATCGGATAGGCAAAGTATACAACTTTCGCCCCATATCGGTTCGACACAGAGAAAACTGGCCGGGCGCATTTTTGTCGCGCATCGCATGCTCTATCGCCTGCATTCCGCTCTAATTGTTTGCTCTCCCCTTATCGTCGACGTTTGTATCCGCGATCGTATTCGAAAGTACGGATAGTACATTTAACCATCAGCTGCAATTTCTGACGAAACGAACGTAGAACGGAGACAAATTTTGAGACGAGGATTAAAACTATCCGCGTGTATTTCCAAAGAATCTTTTCTTATTATTTATCGTTTCCAAAAAAAGATTGCGTATTGATGTATAAAATATTGTACTTTAAAACAGAAATTAAATAAATCCCGAATCACTGTCAATTCATTAATGTATTTAGATTAACTTCAATCTCGCTTTAACTTGCTTTTTGTCTCTTTCTAATTCCAAAAATTAGAAAAAGATAGTTAAACATAAAAAGTAAGTTAAACCGAGATTAAAGTTAATCCGCGTTGGTAAAAATGGACATAAAACGAAAGCGAAAAAAATATATCTTCGATATATCTTCGCACTTTATTGCTACTCCGCTACATTCAGATTGCATGTCCGACGGCTCTAATAATAACGAGTAGCGCAAATATCTGTGCGGTCCCTCCGATCCCTCGATCGTTCATCCTATGCCGTTTCCTCCTCTCGTTCGCCTTCTCTTGCTCGATCGCGATCGCGATCGATAGAGATAGCACACGAGATGCGCGACACGGATAACAAACACGCGGCGGGGCATGCGATATTACGTTTGAAAAGTGAGCACACGTGTCCAATGTGTAATGGGCCCCGCGTGAGTTGCCTTCGGGGTGCCGGCCCGTCTTCTTGTTCCCAATGCTTCTTGTTCACGACAACCTCCTGCTGCAGCCACTCGTCGGTGGCTTCCCCCCAGAGTGCATTATTACGATTATATTACGACGAACGGGGGCTACTCGTTTCACTCGCTCGTGAAGCTCGCACGTGATAGAAATTTTCTAGTGCGTGATAGAAATTCACGGTGCTCGTCCTCGCATCTCTGATAGGTCTTTGAGTTTCCCTTTCCGGAAGACTCCAATTATTAAGGAAAATCAAACCGAGATTCCAAAATGCTTTTTCATACATCTCCTCGTATCTACTTTTACTTTTTCTTACGTATTTTATACTTGTTTACTTTCTTGTTGTTACGCATTTGTTTCCTATGTCTTGTGCTTACTTTTTTATCTAACCCAAGATCCGAAAGACTCGATTTCGCTTTACGAATCGGCACGAGTATGATAAACTCGTTACGTATCAACGGACGCAATTATGTCAATAACGACCGTTAAGGAACACGACTCCAATCTGCGACGCTAAGCGATGTCTTGGTCATTGTTCCGTCGCTCCTTCTGCCTCTTCCTCCTCTTCTTTTTCCCGGTGCTCATGTCCTGTCCTTTCCTTTATGAGTTTCACTACGTAACAGGTTTGCGCTGATGTTGCGAATGTTATTACGAGAGATCATGCATGCGTACATTACTATCATTCATGGCAGCAGACTTCCTGGTGCCTCCCGTCGTAAACGTACGGCTTCTTTTTCAAGCTCTAGAAACGCGTTTCATTCCTCGCGAAATGCGAGCGATGACTAAAGAGAAAATATTAAGAACACCTAATAGACATCCCAGTCTCGCAGAGTGTATAATAAAAATTATCACGCACATACAACTGTGGTTTCCACAGTTTAAAAACCAAGATAAAGGCCAGCTCGTACATGCGGAACAAATTAAGAAAGATTAAGAGCAAATTATGTGACAGAGATTTTCATTTAATTTCTAACAAAGAGAAATAAAAGAACATTCTATATTTCACTCACAATCAGTATACAATAAAATTCTAAATTTGTATGTGTATGAAATCGTCTTATTACGATATATCAATGAATAATTGTAAAATTTATCGTTGGATTTTCTCTGGTTCTCTCATAAAACATCATAGTTGAAAATTGCAAAGTGCACACAATCCCAACAGGTCGAACAGCTTTCGGAACGCATTATCCTGCAACTCTCGAGAGGATTGAAACCGCGAGTTACAATAACTCGCGTTCTTTCTTTCTCCACTAGCCAAGTACCGGCGAGTCTTGCCCATTGTACGCAGCGGGACAATGGACAGATATTATATGAGAGGGAAGAGCCCGAGTGTAGAGGTGGCGACTGTGGGATAAGAGGAAGAGGAAATCTCGACGGGACCTGACGGTCTAGGCCGTAGGCAGCCTCCGGCTGTCCATTAGATCGAATGTGTGTGATAGCTCGGCTACGATTGTTACGCTCGGCTCCGCGTAAAAGCGCGCAGCCCTCGCGCGGGGGAGGATGATGGCGCGTATCGCAATCGATTGTGATGCATCCCCGCGCGAGGCTCAGAGATGCTGAGTCGCGGAAGGACCGAGAGACGTTCAAGTGGCGGCGGGAGACGCGAGATTCATCGGAATGCGATAGAGTGCGAGGCAACGCATGATCCGCTGAAAATGTACAATATGCACCTCTCGACATGAATAAGGCTTTGTGTGCCGGTGCGAAATGTGCATCGAGTCCTGTAACAATAGATCTTAATTTTCGATCGATAACGTCCGCAGGCCTGCAATTGGAAGATCGTTTTTTCGATCATTTTTTAATATTTAGTCGAAAGAGAGAAAGAGAGAAAGTATTCAACGCGATAATCTTTTAGGGCCAGTTTTTCCAACTTCTTCTAGTATATATCTAGGATAAGCTAACTAATAATTAAATCATATCTCTAAACTTGTCTAATTTGAAGATAAAACAAAGACTGACGTATGATTTAACTATTAGTTAGCTTACCAACAAGTTGGAAAATCCGGCCATTAATGAAATTATTTCTCTTATGTCCATTTCTACCAATTTAGATTAACTTTAATCTCAGTTTAACTTACTTTTTGTCTCTTTCTAGTTCCAAGAGTTAGAAAAGGATAAAAAAATAAACTAAACTGAGATTAAAGTTAATCTGCGTTGGTAGAAATGGACATTAGCAGTCAAATGTCAGTCGAATTTATCGTTTCCTTTGACGACTGAAAACTCCAATGTCTGGCGCTCTTTTTTCTTCAATTCCAAGCTGCATTGTAATTGTTCTCCTTTGGCAGCCACGCGCAAAACGATGAGCCCTCACGATACCAGGAGAAATTTCTCTCCACGCGCAATTACGCGGTGAAAAATCGCGCGAGGCACGGAGAGCGCGAAACGTTGTTCGTTCTCGGGTAATTACGGCGTGAAGAAAAATTCCCGAAAAAATTACGTACGTTCCCGGTTAACGATTAAACAGCGCTGATTTCACTGATTGCAACTGGGGACGAACGGCCCAGATCTTATAATTCTCGCTTAACACGCACGCACGCACGCACGCACGCACCGTCCGCGTCGCCCGCTTTTCTTGCGCGAAGAAAATGGTCGGCCTTGAACTCCCGCGCGCCGACCTTGAGCCGACGGCCCCATCGATCATCGGCACGCAGCCGGGCTCGCGCGGGCGCGGGTCCCGATAAATTACTTAATTGATATCCAGCCGATTCGAGATGGTCGGGTTCGCGAGCGCATCGCGCGCCCATTATGGCGGATTTGCACGCTTCCCCGGGATCGACCCGGCGAATCGACCGTGGCGAAAGAAAAGCGAATCGGCCCCAACGCTCGCGCAAAAACGACCCGATGAAATTTCCGAGCCGGGAAAAAGATGGTGCGCAATCTCCCGTCCCTCGTCGAGGGCGCCGCCATTAAAATTTGATCCGGCGCGGCGGGACACCCCGTACGAACGTTATGCGGAGTGGCTTATAATTATGTTATTACATATAGATTGGTATTGTGGGTAATTGTAGCTCTCAAACCGCGGGACTCTCCCGTAATTCCGCTTTCGCCATTTTTCAGCGAGACCACGTCGAGCAGTTTACCCCTGAACGAAAACTCGCTCGTCCATTAGCCCGGTTAACGTTTATTCTCGTTTCGCAGATTCGCTTTCTCTCTCGGTTTTTCTTCTCTTCCCCCC
>VBVQ01001475.1:11790-34262 GCA_011636635.1 Tetramorium simillimum
CCCCGGCTCCTATATCTCGTGATGCGCTTAAACAAAAAATGAAAAAAAAAAAGAAAAAAAGAAGCTCGTTCGTCCAACGCGTTCGCGTAGCGCCGCGATCGTCAAGCTTGAACCGTGCAAATTCGCTTTCACGCGCTTTTCCACACCAGCTATTACCGCCTGCTTTGTATCCCTGTCTTGACGCCCGATTAATTCTCTGTGTCTTTGTTTTATATATCTTTTGTTGCCGTAATTTTCTGCAATTGCACCGACCGGCTGAACCGGATGATTAACTAATCTTCTTTCGACGCCCGGCGATCGGCTATTTTAATTATATTGTCACGGAAAATCGCGCTTTCGCGACGCTCCGAGAGACAACAGTGAAGTGGAAAGGAATTCACGTTAATTCCTTCACTCCCAGCATCCTCGGTCGTGCGTGTAATCATTTTTTCTTTTTCACTTTAAATATGTTACACAGAAAAAAATGTTTCTTTATTTTGTATATGTGTTTGTTTCATTCATTTGTTAAAAAAAAAACTTTATTTCGTTGAATAAAAACTTGATTATTTCATTGCATCAAATCATATTGTTTGATGGGAAAGTAACTATTATTTGAAATAATACTTTAAATAGGTTTCATTTAAATGACAGCAGTATTTATTTTAATTAACTTTATTTCAATTACTTGGAATAACCATTAGGCTCATATTTATTCAAGTCGGCGGAAAAACGAAATTTTTTCAAAAAATATTTTATATTTATTAGTAAACACACATAATATATTATATGTTTTTTGAAAATCAAACAGTTGTATTTGTTAGTTCAAACATTAGTTTGGTTGGTTTTTAAATAGTCCAACCAAACTAATGATTTCAGTGATTAAACTCGTTTGACTTGAACGAAAAATTTATTAAATCCGAAGAAACATTTTCTTTCTGTGTGTATAAAAGGGATTTCTTTTCAGAGTCAGATCTCACGTTAATTTACAGGAGAATTCTTAAAAATTCCTGCGTCTGTGTCTGCGTCAAGGACTTTGCGTTGGAACGGGTAATTGAAATTTCTCTCCCGACGCAGGATACAGACTCGAGATGACGCGGCGCAGCGATTCGGAGGGTGCCCCATCCCTTTAAACGTCAGGACGGACATGCGCGCGTATCCCGTAGTCGCGTTGCCCGCCGGCGAAGTCGTCGGCGCGAGGTGAGAGACACGCCGGAGTCACGTAAGCACGACCAGTACAGACTGTGATGCCACGCGTCTATCCGGAGAGCAGGATGTACGCACATGGCACGTGCGCGGCCGCGGCGAGCCGAGCGACGCGACGCGACGCGACGCCCCGGCCCGGCGGAATCGGCCGGGGAAAAAGCACGTGTAACCGAATCGTGTTTCGCGGTCGTACATATATCAGGCTTCTTATCTGATACATAAATTGTCCATCGCTGTATTACATGCGTACCTGGCTGTGCATAACTTGTTCGTCGGAGAGAAGAGATTCGTTCCCTGACCCGAATATCGAACATCATATTTAACGCGAGCGCGAAGATAAGATATTACGTATAGTTTTCACACGGGAATGCAAGTGTAATACGTTGAATTGAGAGTTTGACATCGAATCGAAATTTATTGACCGAGATGGAACATGGATGAGTTGTACATTAAAGCGGGCATACGTACACTGAAAAAAATTCTGGTTGATAACGGACGAATCAGAAAAAGCTTGTAGAATTGATCAAATGTTCTGGTTATTATAAGTTATAAAGTATTAAGTTCTATTATAATAACCAGAATTTCTATTATAATTACCAGAATATTTGATCAATCCTACAAGATTTCCTGATTCGTTCGTTTTTAATCAGAATTTTTTTCAGTGTATGTACATACATGCATGAATCGATTAGAATAAATACCGTTCAATTAAATCGATGCTTGATAAAAGCGAAAAAAATGACAAAAAATATAAACCTGGCCGCGATAGCTTTTACGATAAAATTGCATAAATTTGTTCCTCTCGTGTCTCTTATCAATTTCTTTAATCGCGGTTCAGCTTTTGTCTTCTTTCGGATTTTTTAAATGTAAAAATACACTTACGACGTTTCCTTAACATAAATTTAAAATTCTATCTAGAATTTCATTCTGATGCTAATGAATGACGCTCGTCTTAGGACACGTCTCACCGTTACATTCGCATAATGGAAATTCGCGCGAAGGCAATGATTATTCACAGGACACGCAGTGAAATGTACGCGATCGTTTTCCTCCTTCGCGCGACAAAAGTGCAGCTTATGGCTGTGGCACTTGCTATTTTTACCTGATCGCGGTAAAATTCCAACATTGATATAGTCATTTTACACGTTGCTCACGATTAATTATGGCTGCAATCCACTTGACGCTACAAACGGTTCGAAGCATTTTTCTTCCTTTTCTTTTTAATAAATTGATAGAAGGAGAAGAAGAACGCTTTGAAGCATTTGAAGCGTCAAGTGGACCGCAGCCTTTATAGCTCCTCGCAAAAAGAGCACAAAACAGGATGAAAAAACGATCTCGCTCCATCTCCATCATCGAGAAGAAACGCCGCGGATTGCATAATCAACGAGTCACAGTCAGAGTCAGATAACCCTAAGATTTTTTTCTCCACCTCTGCCTCTCTTTCTTTCTCATCGCAAATTTCGATATGAACAAAAAAGGACATTTACATGTATTATCGCACGTTTTTCCTCCCCTATCATCGTTATTTCGCTCCGTCATTAAAAAAAATGAAAAAATTGTAATTGCTTCTTACAGAAACTCTCCCTTTTTTTGCGGAACGGAATAATTTAAATGGAATATACCGTGTTTATCGTACCATGGTCAACAAAACAGATTCCCTCTCGGCACCATCGCTTAATTACTTGCCTATAATTGCATTACACGCGAGCGTGCCTTCAGGTTAATTAGCCGGCGCATTTTCCGGCGGCTGGAAAACCAATCTGTTATTTCGAGATATGATCTAATTTCGTTAATTAAATCAAACCAGGAGAATCAATCTTGTTAAATTACAACTATGTATCTCTCCAAGACCCAGCTCGAAAGTTTCATCGCGCGCGAGCGCGCGCGATGATGTCTTTGCTAATTGCGAGCAATTAACGAATGCACTTTCCGGCTCGATTTACTTTTGATTTCGTTAGCGCGTTCGTGAGCATTACTATGCGACTTCTCGCTCGCCGAGCGAGAGATTTAACGAGCATGGGGATGCGTTTCGGAGCGACGCATCGCGACGTAATGGCACGAGGCACATAAATCTTGATAAGGCTAAAACGAGGAGTAACGGTATGCGCAAATGATTAGCACACTAACCAACATCGAGGGAAGTCAGAGACCGAGACTCTCTCGACTGCGCTTATCCGATCGTAGAGACAGCATTCTTAAATCCGTATTTACGATCGTTTCCTTCTGCTGGAAAAACTCTGCTGAAATTCAGTCTTGAGTCATGATACGCTTTAATAAATAAATCCTACAAATCAATTTGATATTGATTTGTTACGTTATATACGATCTTTATTTGTATGTGGGTTCACTGTTCGCCTTTTCGATTTTCGCGCAGTAAAAATTTACAAGTATAGTCAGTCTTTTTATTCGTGTGACTTACAGAAAATTTTATATTTGCGGTTAAAATTTCAGTTCTATTCTATTATATTCTATTCTATTCTATTATAATTTTATTAATAAATTTTATTAATAAATGAAATGATCTTTGTGAATTCTTCTCTGTGAATGAGAAATGATCCTCAATGGAGAAAAAACTGATTTTCTCTGATAGAAAGATAGAAGCAATGGTCGAATACAATTTCGAGTTTAGATGCCTGCAAAGTGCCACAAAATAAGAAAAAAATAAATTTCAAAATTGTTTTAACCAATTTCTGATCAATTTCAATCATCTAATAATATTTTAACGATTTGTTACAATTTTAATAATGCATGGATCTCAAAAAGTATTATGCAATCACATTGAGTATTAGTTATGATTGTATTAGTGTATTTTTTATTGTTAATTTGAAATAAAACCATGTTTTATAACATCTCTTTTAATTTTTAATTTTCTTGGACGTTCCTATTAACTTTTATATATTTTACCATCCCATATTCGCGATATTTTGGCGGAACCTATTCCTTGTGAATAAGGACCTTTAATCGTATGTATATCCAATTTATAACTAATCCATATTTAAAAATTAAAAAAAGTGTCTATAGTTAGATGTACGTACTACGTATATGTATAATCCTTATAAATTTCATGGAGTAATAAAGTAATATTTTTACCCGATTACATTGTATATAAATTATTCGATACTCCTTTGTGATTGTGAAAAATTAATATTACAATTTGTAAGTGATATCTATCTGAAAAAAAAAAACATTTTTCTATTAATATTATAGTTTCTATCATTTTATTTCCATAAAAAATACGGAACGAAGATGTCACGTTGCAGCCGCATTCAACTTTTATTTTTTCATCATCATTCGCTGTTAGTTACAATAGTTACTACAACTGTTCGGACAAATTCCTCCAACTTGTGCCATTATAAATTGAACCTGAAAGAAACAACATTCACGTCAGGTTACCAAAGCAAATTTCGAACCCGTTAGGATAATTTCCTTTTCTACGCAGGATTCAAAAGTTACTCATCCGGGAAGACGCGTTACGCGTGAATGATACGCATAAATCAACATGACGTTTCCTTAACGCTGTCAAGTGATCTCTTATTCAGGAGTCCGAGAGACGGACGTGAGAATCGGAACGCCGCGCCGTCTCCAACGGAAAAACTACACGAGCTCGAGATAATCGGGAGCACCAGCGTGAATCTGGTTCAGCGCATTTCAAGCTGTCCGTCGACACATACGCGATTACAATCATTCGCGATGGGCGAATCGTTTGATTTCTCTTCGCCTCGTTACTTGTCTCGCGTTTCGCGAGCTATCGAACCCGAAATTAATCGTCGCGGTAAAGTATCCATCTCTCATCGATTTCACACTTTCTCCCTATCGCGTTTAAGGCGCAAATAAATATCATTGCAAATTTATCAGACCGCATAAATGTCTGTGTATCTAAAAGTATCTCGCTGTCGCGACTCACTCATTTCCATGCACTTGCGAGACTGTGTATGCGTATCTATATTACATTTTAATGCGCGGCTAATGAGTCAAATGATTTATCGTCATTACCAAAGCCGCCCATCGAGATTCCAATACACTCGCGACATTTCGCGGCGCGGCATTTTAACGCTTCAAATTGAATCCGATTAAAATAAGATCTGCGTTAAATCGATTTGAGAGACGTAAATTTCACGATACCACCGGACTGCAGCTCGATACGCGAGCCCGTCGCTCGTCGCGAGTGGGAAAGGTTACAATCCTTGCCCTCGCTCATCGGCTCATCAACGACTGCGCTTATTGTTGTCGGGCTGCGCGAGCAGGCAGGTGACACGACGCGACGTCGCGTTGGCGGCGTGCGTGGAGAGCGCGTATGCGCGTCCGCGTTACGCGATTTGCGCAAACGTCTTGATCGCGACTCTATCAGGCAAGCATAAGCGGCAGGAGCAGCTCGTCCGGGTCCCCGTCCCCTCCCGTCGCGTCGCGTCCCGTCGCGCCGCGCCTCGACGAGAGTCGCGCGATCGGGCTGTCCGCGTGCCGCGGGCCGCCGGGCCGCGCACACGCGTGCGTGTCGGACACGCGCGGGTGCGCACACCGCGCTTCGCGTGTGTCGCCCACGGCGGCTTCTCGCCCGCCGCCGGTCACCTCGGCGTTACGCCGTGATCGATACGGCCTTTCTCGTTCCCGCCTCCGCCTCCGGATTATCATATCACTAAAAAAATTCTTTTTTATATTAAAAGAAATATTATACGTTTATTATACAACTTTAAAAGCGCATCGTTAAATAAAAACTGAACTTAGATCTGAAAAATAGAATACGAAATGTCGCGTCCGTCAATTCTTACAATTAGACGATCGTCAAAGTTTCGCAATCTGTTTTTTCTTTTTACGGCGCGTTACGCGAGCGACGCGAGTAACAATCGCATGCAAAGGAGTAGTGTAATATGCAATATTGAAACGATGATGCAATATTAGAGTGCTGCAGAAATTTATATTCCAGTATTTGCGTGATAAAATATTTAGCACCTTGTTGACTGCCTTGTGCGCAGCGTTTAAATATTTAAGTTGAGAGGTGTATTATTACATCTTTCCCTAGAAGATTATAATTATGTTTATACATATGCGCACACATGCATACACATACATAGTCCGTAGACAAGTAATATTTCGTCAATTTCTAGTATAGTAAAAAAAATAATTACTAATGGAAAAAAAGGGTTATGATGTTAAATTTTCTCAGCTTCTCTTCATACATGCTGTATCCTAATCTCCTTATAATCTCCTTATTATCCTTCACTTGTCCTCGATCATCTCAAATGTTACTTTCATATCTCAAGTCAAGTAATTATCTCTCAAAATAAGTTTTTTTAATCGAATAAATCCTTCACTTGTTTTCGGTCATCTCAAATGTTACTTTCATATCTCAAGTCAAGTAATTATCTCTCAAAATAAGTTTCTTTAATCGAATAATGTTTTAACTTAAAAATTATTGCTTTTTTCTTTCAATTTTGTACTCACTTGTCACTTTTGTACTCAATTTTTTCCTCAATTTTCGCTTTCACAACTTTAAGCCATTGAGTGACATTAATTTAAAAAATATATCAATTACACGCTATAATTAAAAATAATCTTTGTTGTAACCTGAGGATAAATTTCGCATTCAGGCATCTCGAGAGAGATAATGAAAAATATATGAAAAAATTGTAATGACGTTACAACTCGCCATGGTGGCAACTTTTTTTATCAACAAGTCCTAAGTTTGCATCTTGATATATAACACGGATTTTTCTCGCGGATGGGATGAATCGCGGGTGTACGCGGAACGCGAGATCGACTTTTGTGAGAGGCATTTTGTACGGCGCTGAAAAATGCGCGACGGTAAGATCCCGAAACGGCCCTGAACTCGATACACGGCGCGCGCGAACGATTTCGTTGCTATTATAAAGCCATTATCCGCCGCCGTTGTTGCGTTAAAGCGTTGCGCAAATAGCGCGCGGCGATAAATTAATGTCATCAGGGATGTAGGAATTTTCGAGCTTTCCCGCGAGCCATGCATTTTGCAAAAAACTTGCTGCGCGCATGCTGCCCTGTTACGCGTGTAACAATGTACCAACAATTGTAACTCCCCACGGCCAGCCCGCCCCTCGCGCGCGCGCACGCGAGCGTGTGTGTGCGTGCGGGTTGAAAATATCGTTAAACAATCGCGGACGCGGCGCGAAGAGAATCTCTCGCATCTCGTTCGGATTCGCCGTTACATGTAACAGCTGAGAAACAAATTCGCGTATTCGCATATTACAAATAAACTTGCAGAAACAAGGAAAATCGATACGAGAGGGAGAGACTTACTTGCGATGAGAGACTACACTCGGTATTGATATCGTTTTGCAATCTACCGATAATACCTTGCCGCGTGGGAATTAAAAAACCAAGTCACAATGACATTGCAAATTGCACTTGCAAGGTGTTTAATTTGTGTGTATGTACATATCGATACGCAGACGTGTCGATTGAGTAATATCAGCTGACTTAGACCTTGTTGGCTTGTACATACATGACATTTGTCGCAACTGATAACCGATGCAGCAAACAAATAAGTTAAAAGCGGTGAGTTTGTTAAATAAATCCTACAAAGCCGTAAATTAATAAAGATTAAATTGCACCAAGTGTAAACCGACGTAATACCGTCGCGTGGAATAATTAGTCGAGCAAGAGGCTGCGAAATAATAAAAACAGCCGAGCTGAAACGTCGATCGCGCGGTAAATGCCGTGATGCTCGACGAATTAATTATAAACAATAAATAGCAAAGTTAATAAAATACGGCAGCGTTATCGGGGAGCCCCCGTGGGTATCGTTCTTTATCTTCATGCTTTCCTGATGATCTCTCTTCAGGGCTGATACCTACGCACGCCCACGCATCCCGAAGCAAGAATACACGCCAGCGAGGTAATTCCTCGCGGCTCCCTCGCTTGCTTTTCCACCCTCTCGCAACAACAAATTGCGCATACGAGCGCATACGCCGCACGCGCGCACAAAGAGTCCTCGCCCACGTTCGCTGCGCTCGCGGCTCAGTTATGCCTTATTTATGAGCGCAGGGCGCTCGCATCGCCCTTTCCTTACGTTTCCAATAGCGCAACAAAGTAGCGGTAAGAGATACGAAAGTAATTCCTCGCGGAAAGTGGAATCCCGACCGGCATCCTCCCTCCCTCTCGAGTTATTAAAAGAATAATGTGAATTTTCGATTGAGCCAATTTTACGTAACTACAAATGCTCGAGGAATTTCCGAGGAGTTTGTAAATAATCGTAGTGGATTTGCACTTCATTACCACTCTCTCGAGGCCGTTTGTTAAAAGATAAAATGGGTATCTCAATTTTTACGCCGGCGTAATCATGAGCGCTCTCAGAGTTTTTAAATTGTTGATTATTTTAAAAGTAACTTAATCTTTCCCCCAACTGCAAGTTGAATGTATCTGTTGCGCCACGGAGATAAGAAATGAAGTGCACGTTCGAACGTAACCGCGAAATACCTTCTCGCGCCGAGAAAAGGAAGAAGTGGAAGATAGCGCTGCATTAAGACTCGGTGAGGTGAACCCTTGATATATTGTCTAGATACTTGCATTGTACGAAGGTACTGATCTACGAGGCAATCCGTATTATCTGGCAGAAGAGAATTGGAGCGATCTAACGATCGGTGCATTCATATATATAATATATCGTACATATGATGCACCTCGAGCACGCAGGGAGGAGTCTCATCATCGAGATTGAGAATCGTGACGCGAGCTACGCGAGCTATCGCGATAGCCAGAAATTTTTGGCATCGGATATGGAAAGCAGTTTATGATACGTTGCATTTATTGGACAGTGATGGACTCGTGTGGAGAGATTGTTTGGAAAATCTCTATACATATCCAAATTCAAACAAGTCTAAACAATAAGTAAATGGTCTATTGCTTGATCATAAATGGTTACATGTGGTAAATTTAACAAATAATGAGGCTGTCTATATAATTTGTTTACATCAATTAACTGTTCAATTTATATAATCTGTGGCTGACAATGAAGCAAAGTTGCTTTCCGTGATTAAAACTTTTAAAGGTATGTTATTGCTTCGTACAATTATAAAGTAACAAACTAGTAAGTAAATAATTATTAAATTCCGCAGTTTATATTATTGTAGTTTTTTATGTATCTTTTTTAATATTGTTTATATCTATTTAGTTAATATTTTTATTACAATGTCTTGTTTATAATCGAAGAAAGAAAACTCTTTGTAAGGCAGAATCAATATATCCATCCATACGCAAGTGTGACATTTGTCACAAATATATTCATAAAGAGTGTGTGGGACTGGATTGAAGACGACAAAGGGCTCTTTATTTGGTCCGGATTGCAATTTACAAGTCAAAAAGAAAAATTAAAATAATATTTGGTTAATGGACTGATGAAAATAGTTCCTCGTATATGTATCCTTGCATATTCTTTCTTTCCATCTGTCAGTAAACATGTTAATATGTGAATAAAGTTACAAAAATAATATTGAATCTCACTTTAGTTTGTATTTTTTAAATATTTTAAATATTTAAATATGTATACATATGTGGTCTAAACGATACTTTTTTCCAAAATCTACTACATTTACATAAATATTTGAAAACGTCTCAAATTGCTAATTAATGTTTAGAAATGTTCCTCTTTTGAATCCGACCATCAGTGTTCAATTTTGGACTCAGCGAAAACATTAGAAAAAAATTACAAAGTTTAGCTAAGCTGGCTTAGTTACCTTATACGTAATTTATATATAATTTATTTATAGAATTACATATATTATATTCATCTTATATTAAATGACGATGGCAGTACTTTAAAGTACGTTGGATAATAACGTATGATTTATCGCAGGTCATTTGCGACCGATCGGAAGACGTAGGACAGCGTATTTCTGTCGGGGAGCTTTAATTTGTTGCTTCGCGTTCGAAGGGATATATTCAGGAATTACGCGGGCAGGGCATTGTGAGCGAGGTAAGTTATTCTCGCGGCGCGGAAGGCGCAGAACGAAGCCCGAGAGGTCCTGATTTATCGGGAGTTCTCCCCGAAGATGGGGGCATGTTCTCCGGGGAAACGTGACTCGTTAATCGGTACCATCGTTCCGGGCATTTTATCCGGTTAATAACCAGCCGTGAAATGAACGCGGGAATACTATAAATACTTCGGGGATTATCCGGGGGGTAGGAGAGTCGGGGGGGTCGGGAATGAAGATTAGAGTCGGTCTCGATCCCGAGATAAGATAGGACTTTCCAATTTAGTCGCTTCTTTATCACTCCTGATGGCTATTGCAAATTTTCCCGAGAGAGAGAGAGAGAGAAGCACGCTCCGATTTCATAAGAATATCCTTTCGACAACGATAACGGGTAAGATGTGGTAATAAAGTAACGCGGAGCGCTTAGCGTACTCCGCGAGCCACAAAGGAAATGGCAAATTAACGGAGGAATTATATGTGCGGCGTATGTGCGGATCTAGAACTCGTTTCTCCGCGGAGCAACGCGAGCCGGGAATGAAGGACGACGCGTGTTTACGTACCGTTTGCACGACAGTTACAATATCTCGTCGATTTGCATAACATGTCCTCATTACCGAAAACCCGACGCGCGGCGTAAAGAAACGGTAAAGGCCCGTTAACGCTCCGTGAGATAAGCATCGTGGGATTTTTTTCGAAAACGCGACCAACGGCGGAAACGAGCCGGCCGTGAGCGGTCCGAGCTTGAAGAACCACCATTATATGGGATACCGTGCATGAAAGGACACAAAAGTCTGTCATCTGAGAGAATACGCGAATGAGAAGAAAGAGGCGAGGTCGTTAGCCCCTTTGGGAAAAGAGCGTACGCGATAAACGAAAGATTCACGGCACCGGCAAGTACGATAATTTATAAGCTCTCTCTCTCTCTCTCTCCCTCTTTCTCTAAGCTTCGCTTCGATAGCGAAGCCGCACTCGAAGCGAGGCGAATCTAATGGACTTATTTTCACTTGCACTCTGAACTCTTTACAAATGGAGTTGAAGCCTCCGCTGAACGTGCCCCGTGTCATTTGTTTTCGTAGAGGCCTGTCGTTACACGGGTACGTACCCACTTTACCGTGGCGCGACGTCCCGGTAAGTCCAACGGCGTCTTGGAAGCTCCATTTCTCATTTTCGCCGCACGGCAGCTTCAGGATGCCGTTTATTTCATCCCCTTGGACCTCGCTCGGCGAGCAGTTTCACGGTACGTCTCCCACGAGAATGAAACGCCCGCTCGTTAAGTCGCACGCGTGCGAGTATTTCTTTAATAAACGTCGATTAAACGGACGCGCCTTTGGCAGTCGCGCCAATTAAGTCTTGGGCCGCTTTTAATTGTTCTTAACGAGGCCAAAACGCGCGCTCGCACTTTACGTCTCTGCGTCATGTCGCATAACGATGACTAACAGTTGGGCCGCGAGCGTGTCTTTACTCCGTTTTCTATTGCACGGTCAACAAAGTCGATGATGCGACAATCGATTTACGCTCATTCATACGTGAATCAAAGACATTTGTATAATACTTCCAGTGGAGAATTGAAAGTTTAGCTCGAAAAGAAAATTTGGAATTATATCGATAAAAATTTATGTCGTGAAAAAACTTGTATTAATTAATTAATGAATAAAGAAAGTGCCGAAACAGTCGGGTGCCTAACATTTTATCGTGTAAAATTACACTCTTCACTTAGCGAACACGGCGCGCCGTTACATTATTGATTTAAAATGCAGTCTAATGCTAAAGCTAGAATAGTATCATCACATAATTAATAATTAAAATTAAATTACATTAAATTAATAATTCATTGAAATAATATCGATAGTAATACATATCTTTAAAAATCACTCACTCTCTCTCACACTGATAACGAGAAAAATAGTTTTCATGACAATCTTAACTTATTTGGTTTTTCATATTAATTAACGTACATATATATTTTGCATACGGGTCACAAATTAGGCTTAATTTTCCCCTCGTCTAATGTCTCCGGAAATAATTTTTCAACGTCTGCCGTAACAGATTCCTGTCTTCTGCAAACACTCCCTCTTTCTCGAATAAATATCGCGTTATCCTAACATGTATACATTAGTAACCCTTGGCAACCCTTGTAAATGGACGCCTATGGCGCATCTGGACGGGCAAATTGGCCGGATGCCGAGCGATTGCGATGATCGCGGAAGTTCCGATTCATCGATTCGTGCTTATACATGTACGACCAGTATGCTGGACGTACGCGGATGAAAACGGGATTGCGTAACGAATCGTGCAATTACAACGCGAATGAATGTCGGGGAATTAATTAGGAACGAGACGCGCGCGAGAGGAGAAAAAGAAATTCGTTATATCGACTTGACGCAGCTTCATTAGTTACGCGACAGCTATTATCTGTTGGTTAGATTGCGAGCGCGGTTCCCGACCCGTGATAGTTATTCCGTGGGTTTTAAATGCCGCGCGATCCTTATTCAACGTCGCCTTTATGCCGGTCTCTCTCTCTCTCTCTCTCTTTCTCTCTCTCAGTCTACCTATTTTTAATTAAACGTTAAGGTCGCCCTTGGCACGCTCGCACGGTTATGCGTCTTAAGAAACGTAGACGCGCTTTATATAATATTATAATAGAGCACACGCGTTTGTATCCTCTTCAAAGGAGAGATAACGCGAGCGCGCTGACAACGCGATCGCCGCAATTATTTCGCGAGGCGGCTTGGCCCCCGTTGCGATAAAAGCGCGCGGCGCGACAAATTACGAGCCCTGCACTCCTTACGCCAGTGGAATTAACCACGAGCGGAATTAACGTTAAACGAGCGCAATTATCCGGTCGGTGATACTATTATTAAAACAAAAGCGATGCGCCCGGACTGCTTGAGACGCTCAGACGAGCGGAATTAATCGCTCGAACATAATTCACTAATCATTAGCTAATAATGCATTCGTTCGGCACATCTTTATCGGTCGATAAGCGGGAAAAACGACAAGATAAATTAAAGAGCTCTCAGAAGCCGCTCTTAGACGCGTCTCGAGCACCTATCTCGATTACCGTTGACTGGTTCCGATCGCACACTCCTTCAACTTTGAGATTACTCCTGAGACGACGGGATTTATTTTCTCGCGAGAAAAAAACTTTTCCTCAATATTAAAAATCTTTTTCGAGAAGTTGATATTTTTGTCATTGGACTTTCTATTGGAAAATTTTTCGATATACTGACGTTAAATAATGTATACACGATCGATTTTCGAAAAGAAAAATTATCGACAAATAAAGAACCTAAAGCTAAATATAAATGGAAGAAATAATTATTTTTATCATATTTTTCAATGATTCAATTTTTCACATTTTTTCCATGTTGAATTTTTCACTTCAAGAAGTTTTAAATAACAAATTTATCGTAACGGTTGCAAAACGGCAGTGGACACGCGAGGCGAAAGCTCGATTCGTGTGTAACTTGAATCGCTTCTTTTTGCGTACCGAATCTGTCAACTGATTCCAGGACGGTTCACCTACTTTGCCAATACGTTACATCGTCGCTCTTGCTTATTCAGCACGTTCAATTATCGATAACGTCGTTAGTTTTCTTTTTCGATGCAGCACTTTCAAGTCTAGGTGAACGGAGGACATGTGGCCGAGGAAGGTTGAAGACTGTTGAGTTCCAAACATTGACTCACCTTCAGATCGACATGCCGTCCGTCGTGTGAATATCGCCGATGGAAACCCGTCACGCTCGAAAGGATCGTCGACACGATCATGCGATCGCGATTCTATATGCGGTCACGTGTCGATATATCAATTGCATTCCCGATAGGAGACGCCGGTCCCGCAAAAAAGCGCTTATTCCAGATCGAGTCAAGTTCGAGAGGTTCTTATCACTCGTTACGATAAACAGCGGGGATCTCGCGGAGAGGCTCTCGTACGCTTGTACTCAACAAATACGAATATTTATGGTCTCTCTCTGTGAGATAATGCACGAGACACACACCTGACGAAGAGTAGAACCACACTGAGCTGGTGGCTGTCGCGAGTATCCCTTCTCCGGGTTTGCCCCCCTTCTTCTTCGTGTCCTTTCTCTTCCTCTCTACCGAGCAACCCTATCTGACCTTTTCTTGTCTCTGGATTTGCTTTGACAGGCTCGGCAGCCTAATCCAGTATTTTTTTTTTCCAGCCTCTCTGA
The DNA here is from genome assembly GCA_011636635.1 of Tetramorium simillimum. Classification (NCBI taxonomy): domain Eukaryota; kingdom Metazoa; phylum Arthropoda; class Insecta; order Hymenoptera; family Formicidae; genus Tetramorium; species Tetramorium simillimum. Next base: position 26,102 of record VBVQ01001475.1, read on the forward strand.
GACGGCCTTCGAAGAAACACTACCGGTACGCTCGATAGTAATAATACAATTAAGCGGAATGGAAAAATGAAAATGAAAGAATGCACTCGTGTCAGTTCTATTGGAAATTTTGAATCTGCGATTCTCTCGATTCCTTAATTTGGAATCGATAAGTCGTTAATTAAAATTAAATGCAACGAGAGTTTTATTATTGAATTTTTCTAATACTTGAATTAATCTCGATACCTAATCTGCAAAGGAAGATTTTGTTGAAATACAGGGCGTTTGAGATTTGAGAGCTAAAACTGCGCCTTCAACTTTGTTGCGTCTCTCATAATTCCTTCGCCGACTTCAAATGTACACTTTGTTATAGTATAGTTTAGAGGGAACTGAGGTAAAAAATGCAAGTCTATATATCATCCGCGCTCGCAAGGCGCGGACTGTTTTCAGCGCCTCGCGAACCCTCACGGGCTTTAACGACGTGAGCCGTCGTGTTCGCCGATTCTACCGGCGCGGGTTTATGGATTACGGTGCTTCCAGCACCATAAAGTCTGCCAGAGGAGATCAGCAGCAGACGCGCGCGTGAGTCACGATGCAGAAGGAAACGACCGCGCGCGTCCTGCATGTATGTATGTATATGTATAAACGTTAATATCGCTCATTCCTTATGACGCGTCGAGCCGAGGAGTGCAAGGGCCTCTGGTAACCGTTAACCGCATCCCGACGTGGATTCCTCTAATCTTTCGGCCCTTCATCATCATTGTTCCTGGAGAAAACCGCGTAATACTCGGAGGAATTTAAGATCCCCGACGGCCTGAGAGAACCCGATCGTGCGATCGCCGGCGATCGTTCGCGAAATCTCACCGTTTTCGCGTTTCAACGGATACGTCCAAGTATCGCGTTCGATAGGCGGATTCCCCGCGGAATGCGGTCATGTTGGAGAACCGGCGAGTGTGAGAAAGTTGCCAGAAAGAATTCCACCTTGGAAACAGATTGATTTCCGTCGCCGACTGAGAGAGACACGTCATTTTATTCCGCAGCAGTTTCTTACGGCTCAATGTTAGGAACGAAAATATTAAAAACTCACGAATAAAATTAAAATTAAAATAACTTTAAGTCGAGAGGTTTTTAATGAACAAGATTCAAATTTAACATAATTGACGGGCGATTGAGCATAGTAGAGAAATATTGTGTGTGTATAGTTTCTGAAAAAGATACAAATATCATATTAATTAAAATTAAAATCTTAAAATATATAAAAATATAGATACGTATCATTTCGATTTATTTTGAAATCATTCTCAGTGATAAGTGATATTTTAACAATGTAATTCTTCAATGTTAAAATTTGTAATGTGAAATTTTAATTTATATGTATTTAATCTGATTACATTTTTTATACTTTTCTATTAGGCCTTATGACTCATTAATTATATCAAATAACGAATAAAAATTCTATTCAATTTTAATCTTAAGAAAGATCTACTTCGAGTTTTGATCGAGAAGTTTAGATAAAAAGTATTTTATAAAGATTTCTCATATATAGATAATGCTGTATATGAAACAGAATTAAAAACCGTATATATATATCCGTATTATAAGTAATATATATCCGTATTATAAGTAATAATGTAATTACTTTTATTATTATTAGTATTATTATTGAGAGCGTCACGTGATTTTTTATTGAATCTACTTGCTTAGATTACTTGTCATTATGTCGACGAATTATATTATCACATATATTACAATGCTCCAATTTATAAAATATACAGGACAAAATCAAAGTCTACCTTCTGAGGACAAAAGGGTCGCGACTCGACGCAATTTATACGAACGATCAGTTGTCGCGTGTAAATTATGCACGCGCATGTTTCTCGATGGTGTCGCCGTTTCTTCATCATCCTCCGGTGGCACATCGCGCATCGTTGCAGCCGCATCTTTTGTTCGTACGCACGCGTCCGATGCATCCGCGTGATCGGCGTGACTCGCATCACACTCGCGGGTCGCTTCATTGTTCAGCACGACTCTAGATCGCCAAGGCGAAGCGTCCGATACTCGGATACAATCGGACACCATCATTTGGTATTCAAGAAGCGGAATTAAAGTGATGAAATTAGGGGAGCTGCCTGTGTTTCTTTTCTCCCCCCTTTTTTTCACAATACACACGGTATACAGGACGCGAATGACTCACACCGTGTGCTTCACGCGCGTGCCATGCATCGTGCTGTGTCATGTGGAAATCTCTTTGGATATCAGAACTATCATAGATGTTTCCTGAACCAATCTTTTTTCACGATCTCTCGAGAAATCACATCATTATTATTTAAAAAAAATAGAGTTTTTTAATTTTTATGTATTACATCGCTTATTTTCATCGGCAATAACGTTTAGTCAACTTCAATAATATGCTCTAACGGTGGATTTCTTCGGTGCTTAGTTTGCTGAAAATTACAGTGTTAAATTGAAAATATGCGGAAAATAGTGGCATTGACAAGCGCTGATTTAATGCCTTTCTTTTTGTTCGAAGAACACATGCCTACAGAACCAAGTCGTTTTATCTATAAAGCTCCGAGAAAATGATTGATATTCAGAGAAATGCTTGCTCGCGTGTCGACAAACTATCAGCGCGCATTGCGGTATTATAGCCATTTCCGCTCGTAGTTTCCGTTTCGTATTTTTCTGTCGATAATAAAATGACGGTCCAAATATAATTTAATCTAATTCAATAGGTAAATTTAATTTATTCCTTAAATTTCATATTTCAATTTTCTGGAAATATCTAAACGTATTTAAGTACTTTAAATATGAAAGGATAGCGCGATAGAGAGTGAAAAACTTGAGAGTTTAAAAGTTAATCCAGCCCTAGCGTGATATTTATAGATTCACTCGCGGTGAGCTCTAATTAAGAGAGTTTGCGAAGGATAAATAAATTAACCTTCTGATTCACTGTTGTGAGACTAACGATCTGCGCATTGATATCCGACTGCTAATTTATCGTGTGCGTCGATGTTTTTCGTAGCACGACGAAAAGAGACGTTCGAATAGTCAATTAAAGTTCAAATTTTTTACTTTAATTAATAAAATGTAAATTCTATAGATACTTGCATATTATCAATTTTATTAAAAAAAAATATAATATTTTAAAAGTTAATCCAGCAAAAATTGTATTTTGAAACTTAAAGTGACGCGAGTGTTATTACTTTTTTAAAAACGTTAGAACTAAATCTCCGATTATCGTTTCAATATAACGTTTGTATTGTATTATATATCTGTCGCTACATGTCCTCCACCCACTCCGCGAGCTGGTAGCAAGTAATGCGTGATAAGGTCGCTTCCGGTTGTGGGGACGCGAAACAAACGCCAAGCAAAACGGAGAGAAAAGTACTAATTCTTTGTTGCAAGCGCAACCGTATTTCACCTGGTGTATACACCTGGCCGGGTCATGACTCTCTTTTCGAAAGTACGACATGATTAGCACTTAATGAGTCAGCTTAATGGGGCATTATTAAATATATTTAACAATATTCCCGATGATAACTCCCATTAAGAATTAATATAAATTCGAAATTAATTATTAATAATTAATAAATCAATATTAACGGAACATTTATTCTGCGACATTTTTCTTGTAAAAGCAATATTAATCGAGATATGAATATCTGCAAAATAATCATTCACTTAATTTTTTCATTACGCTAGCAATTCTGTATTCTGTTTTATATTACGTAAACAAATAGGTTGAAAATTCAGTAAAGTGTAGAATCAAGTAATTGCAATGCGGGTAATTTTATGACTCTCTCGTCTCGCTGTCGAAATATCCGGAGAACTCATAAACGTGGCCAGGCGTTAAGTGTTACCTCTACAAGTTTCACTTTTCCTTTTACGTGCTATTATTATTATTATTATTATTATTATTATCACTTTCGCACGACAAGTGTAGGTGGAATTTCCACTTTTCCGCAAATTACATTCTATCGTTCTCATTTTCCTTCTACTTGACAATCTCACTTTTTTTCCTTCTTCCAAATAACTATCGACGACGATATAACATATATGTTAATAATTTTGTACGTATTTTATATTTGTCAATGACGAGAGTTATTTGGAAGAAGGAAAAAAAGTGAGATGAATTTGGGATGACGCATGAAAAGGCCCCAGATTCAAATCCAAGCCCCCTTATATTCTATTTTCAGTAAGAAATCACAGAGAAATTTTTATAGATCTAGGTGACACTGGGAACCGATATAGCTCTACCCGCTTATCTTGTACTACTAATTGTGTTTCTTGTGTTATATCGATAATTATTGCGTCAAGAAACGTAATTAATTATCAGTCGGTTAGACATTAAAACGTCATTAACTTGCTTAAGTATAAACATGTCGTTTACCTCATTTTTAATCACTTTTACAGTTTCGCAGTTGGATTCGACGTAAAAGATGGAACTCATTTCTGGACGGAACCACATAATTCTCAACGACAAATTTTTCGTTCTCGTTTTAAACGTAAAAAAATGATACGCAATCGCATCACTACACAAATATTCAGGGTGAAATTATTTCACATTATATCACCAATATTGTTCGACAGTTTTTTCCGATTAAAACAATTCCTTTTTATCTTTGTATCATAAATCACTTCCGCTTCTGAGATTTATTATCCAAGAGATTATGTTTTTCCGCTGTACTTTATCTTTCAAATCACATACGCGCCTCTTCTATCAGTTTTAATGTTTGACATCTATATGTTTTCGATTACACAAATACTTGGACGCTGAACAATTTAAGATTTTAATACGAGGCACATTTTGCACGCAACACCATCCTATCGCCGCGCTGGTCCCGTAAAAACTGAAAAGCGAAACTGTAATCACGCACCTTCCCCGGTTTAAGTACGCAACGCGTGTCCTCCCTACTCTATCACACAAATACTCTCTCCTTCTCTCTCTTCTCGCCGTCCCTATCTCCCCTTTTGCCGGTCGATTATCTCTCAACCCGCATTAATTCTTTACTCGCCGAAAGCCGCTGCAAAAGACTCATAACAAAGTAACGAGTGAAGTAACGCCAGAATTTCAATTGTTCGATGGCATGCATTTAAATTAGCAGGTTAAGACGAGAAAATGTTTCCTTAATTCTTAATACAAAATAAAAAGCTGCAAGTTGCTTTCTTTTCATCTTTTTGGATAAGTTAATTGCACAGAATGCCTGTTGGAGTTGAACTATTAACAACGGCGGAACCTCACTTTATTCCAGGGTAGAAAATTAATCTCTACAAATATCGTTAATAACTATTCTGTTTTTATCTGTATTACAAATATTTAATTAATGACTATTTTTAATAATTCAATAGTTCATCAGACACACTAGTTGTAAGAGCGCCTTGATAGAAAAGTATTATTATGCAGTAGTAAATTGGCTAGTAATTAATTATTGTTGCTTAATAATTTTATTACTTACACAATAATAAAATTACTGAATAATAGTGATTTATTACTGGCCAATTTATTATTGCACAGTAATATTTTTCTGCAAAGGAACGTGGAGCAAGGAACGCCGCATCCCAATCAGCGACCATTATTTTTTAAATATTTTTTTAATTTAAAAAATATTTAAAAAATAATCGTTGCTGATTGGGATTTAGAGTACTCTGCGATTTTCGAGATCACCCGACTATCCTTTTCAGATATTCCGGTTATTGTCCGCAGTACCGATTCACCTGCGGTGAAACGTATGCAAAGGCCACGCATAAACTGCTGCTCGATCCTACGATTAACCATGCGACGACACTCGTCCTGGCAAGTCGTGCGATCGATGATTACGAGGTGAACGAATCGCAACGCTATACTTTGCGATAGCGCAATAAGCGAACGATAAGATAATATAAGATAAGACAATTTATACAAGTTCTCAAAAGTTTCCTAAAAAATATATATATCAATGTCAATTACTTTACGGCGAGTATTTTAAAAATAACTTATTACACAAGGTATATCGAACAACGTATGCGTAGGCATGGCGACCGTCCAAGAGCGATATAAACCTGGTCAATACTCGTTTCGAGAGAACCGATCCCCTTTTCGGTCACCCCATGTTGCCAGGATACGAGGGTGCTTATCGGTCCCTTGTAATGCTTATCAGTGCAAACTTTCGATACGCGCTTAAAATTATCATGAATTTTTATTCCGCGAAATGGATCTTTCTTGAAATTTAATTCAATGATCACTGAACATCGCGCAGGTTTTATACCTGGATCGAACGCTGGACTTGGACAGAGATACGCGGTGCACGCGACCGAGGGTCTCGCTGACTTCGAACGACAACAATTGCGGAATAAGGCGGCTTTCGATCGACTGAGGAGGACGGTCAGCGTGCAAAGCGGACACGCCGAGCCGCGAAATTTGCAGGAACGCCTGGTGAGAGAAAAAAACTTACCACAAAAATCATCAATGTTGAAGTTAAACATATAGCAATATCTCAATTTAACATAATCTAATTTTTATTACAGTTAATTAAGAGTCAATTTAAATTGCCCTTGCTTACCGTGCGACCTGAATATGTAGCAGCGACGAACAATCTATCATTGGACAAGAATTGCGAAATACCGAAAAGCTGTACGTCTTTGTTTTACATATAAAATATCACGTTATTAAATTATATTAATTGTTTAAAATATAATTAAATATTTTAAAAAATCGAATTAAATTGTCGAGTAATATTCACAGAGTAAATACAAACCAATTTATTCAAAATTATTCCCTTATAAAATCTCCTCTTATCACCATTAAGACAAATGTTTATTATGACTTATTAAATTAAATTTATTTTATAAGACGACAATCAAAATAATGGTATATCCTACATTAATCAAGTGTCATTCTTCAATTGTTTGTGTAAATCGATGGATTTGCTTTCTATCACCGAAAGACATAATTCGTAGCTCACAAACTCTATTCTCTCGTTTCTCAAAATTCAGTTTCGGCACGATTAATAATAATTGAACAAAATGAAACTTTCAAACGAAAATCCCGTGTGGTATTCGTTCATTCAGGAAAACGCAACAAGTAAGCGACTGATTATAAAATTGTGTTTATCTCATGTCAGTAATAAGTATAATTTCATAAAATTTAATCAGTTTATATAAAATTTTGTTAAAGCAATTCATAAAAAATCTTATAAATTAATTTATGCAAGAATATCCAAGTTTTTGATGCTTTAATTTATATTTTTATTTAAAATTTAAAATAAAAAAACCCGCAAGACACTTTTAAGATAAGAATATATTTATTGTCATATTTATGAATGCACCTGTCAAAGGGTACGCGACTCATATTCCTTATGTTTACACGTATTCCGAAACATCGATTGTCCTATCATCTGACAAAGCATTATGCAGTTTCACAAACTGTCGAAAAGAACAGAAAATAAAATATAAAGTAATGACACTTATCCCGATTCGCCGTTACTTGTTAAGTCTACTCAGATTTATCGTAAAAATGTCGGAATAACCAAATTATCTTGGATATATTCCCGGAGCAGTATTCAAGCAAGTTTAATCAATTAATTAAGTATGATCAATCAGATTTTATGATAAATAGGAGGATCGAAGAATTCTAGGAGAGTAGGTATCAATTCGGAGTCATCTAAGAATTTAAAAATTCAAGACTGAGAAATTCGATTTTAACAATAAGAATCTGAGAAAAAAGTCAGGGAGGTTTAAGAAGTTAAGAATCTAAATATAAAAAGATGTCAAAATGTGGCTTCGAAAAAACTTCGATCTGTAATTTAATCTTGCAACAGTATCCAACTATTCAATTAAATCACTTAGTGATCAAATCGTGTTAAAATACATATATAACAATTTACAATATTCAGATATGCTTATAAATTTAATATCATAAATCTAACAGGGATAAATTATTTATCAATTCTATGCGATAAGTACGTATAACAATCATAGTAAGTAATCAGAATAATTACAGTTTCTCTAATTATATTACATAATTAATAACAAATTTCCTATACACATAGCATATTCACATAGCAAGAAAGTTATGCGAAAAATTAATGTAATGTACATGGCACTTATAAATACTCACTGAATATATGTATGTATATACATACACACACACACACACACACATATATATATATATATATATATATATATATATATATATATATAT
>VBVQ01001476.1:0-34228 GCA_011636635.1 Tetramorium simillimum
CAATGCTAAAAAGTTTATTTTCAAACAGCTTTTTTACACAATTTGGTCGGTAATACAAGCTGAAATTTTGACAGAAGGTACATTTTACATTACATAACAACCTCCCCAAGTCCCATTTCATTATCCAGTGTTTCATTTAACCGAACAATCACCTTAAGCTACTTAGAAATATATAAAATATAGATATAAAAAATTATCTTTTAAATTATTTCTAATTTATTGCAATTATAAACGTACAGCAAAAATTTGTCAAATTAATTACAACGCATTCCGATTGAAGTTTTATTAATTAAGACTCTAGTAAATTAGAGCAAGGTTTCATTAATTATTGCAATTAAATGAAATTACGTAAAACACTGTAAAGTCATGCAGAGTAAGTTTTTTTAATTAACAATGTAAAAAGATGGTAAAACCTGGCAATCACTTTTATAAAGATTGCGAGTGGATTACGCTTGTTTATAAGTTAAACCCCCGTGCCTTCCGCCCGTAAAGCAGCACACGATGTTCGATTTACAGTCCGGATGCCTGAAAACACATTCTCGGCGCCTGCTTGGTTACTTGCTGTAATTACATTTTACGATAAATGTGTTTTCCGTACGCGATATCGCACCGCCTTTGAGAAAGTATAACAGCAGTTTGTTAAAATTAGAAAAAAATTGCTAATATTACTAAAAATACAAAATCAGAACATAGAACAATAATTAATTAAATTAGGAAATTTAATTGATTTAAAGCAAAGATTCCTGTTGAGCAGCTCATATTCCTCCATATTTCAATAGTTTCGCTTTAAAGTATATCGTTTAAAAATTTCGATAAAAGCAAGTATCGGCCCCTTTTTATTATTAAAATGTTTTATATATTTTTAAAAGCTTTTAAAATTATTAAAATCTTTTTTTATATCTAATCTCTCGCAAATCGTACAGAGATATTAAAATTTTTAATTGAAAGGATTTACGAGGAGAATACAATTGAGATCATAATTCTGAATAATGAGGATGATATTACACCATCGCTTTAATAGCAGCGGAAGGTTCCTTCCGCTTCGCTTATTAATTACGCTAATTATACGAGAATTGGAATCAGTAGATTAGCAGATTAATAATGCGACGAGTGATAAACTATTCTATTGTTACCGCACGGCTGATCTCGATTGCGATGCTGCGAACGTTAATTAGAAACGTTGCGCGAGTTTTCTGTCCTTCATCGTCGTAGCGCGCCGCATGTTTTTAATACCATAAAACAAGGTTCTGTGCGCTTCTTCTTACAAGCCGTATCGCTGCACGGTTAAAATGGTTCATCGAACACGCTCGTAAAATGTCAGTCGCCGTCACTTAACACGACCTTTCCGAGTGCACTTAGCACATGGTCGATGCATTATTAAATCAATGTCATATAATCACACAAAACGAATTGAAGTGGAAGCTTCGTGATCCGGTCCATATTAACTTATAATGCATAATGGAATTATTGTTGACACATGGCATAAAATCGATGCGATTGTCTTGTTGATGTCTAATTTTAATGCCTAATTTCAACGGTCTTCAGAAATGCGCGTCGCTCCGTTTATTACATTTATTGTTCTTAACTGAGTTCCGAAATTTCGAGTTGATTTGAATGCAAATTTCTCGCTATTTAAAGCTCGAGGGAAGACGAGCAATTATGAAGGAGAAATATTCGAGGTGTGTACAAGAAGAGAATTCTAATATCATTCGGATGAATCAGCCGCGGCGAATATCGACGAATGCGCCTTGACATTTTTATTTATCCCGTCCTATTTCTGATTTTTACGGCCGCTTTATTACACCACATACTGGGACAAAGTTGTTCGCGATCCTATATCTTCGTCGCGGCTGCGATATCCAAGAACGCATAAACTTGCTCGGTCGGGAATATTTTCTCCTTTCTTTCTACGAAGAAAGAATTTCCCTCGGAGTCTTTATTCGACGGCGAATATTTTCAGTTGAATTATCTTTTAGCTGTATCAAATATCTATTACTTATATTAATTAACAAATAATTGGCAAACACGAGTAATTTCGTTAAAGTATTCGGATTTTATATTAAACTCGAACATATGTAATTTATTTCGGTGAATTCGAGAGTAACTTAATTCTACGGATTACGATTGATCACCCTTTTCACAACCAATATTCTAGATATTAATTCGATGATATTTTCCATTTCATATTTTGCGTTATTAATTGTCATTGCCAATTTATCTGACGTAAATATAAAACCATAATCCATTAGCGAATAAATTAATTTTTCTTTATTGAAGAAAATCGATAGCTTGCTCTTAACGTTGTCAATAATGGAAGAGCAGATTAATTTCCATAGATTGCATTATTATATCGTCGAAAATAGGAGAGTGCGTTTTTCGACTAATCGAGTTTCACAAATTTTGACTTTGCCTTTTAACATATCTTCGCCCGATTCCTTAGCCTCATTTCGGATTTTTACGATCCGCTTTTACTACCCCTACGTATCCAAACCTCGGCTTGCCGCATTTACTCGGGCCATGAAGTCGGGCGGGCGAATTCAAACAGACCAGAGGCGAATGTTTTCTGAAAGCACTTCTCGGCGCCGTTGCTCTGGCTGGCCGAAACAGATCTCTCCATCTCGAGCGCTTAGTTTTGCCGCGTGTACGCGAGCGTACGGCCGCGGAATTGTGACGAGAACGCGGAGAGCCGGCCGAAATTAGATCACTTCGCGAAGTTCGCTGGAATTCGTTCGGCGTCCCCGAAAGGCACTTGACTGGAACGAGTCTTCCGTAACTCGCGACGGTTATTGTTGTTATTCAATTTTACTTATGAAAAAACGAATAGTGGTTCAACCGGGGAATAGTGCGGAGACGATTCCGTGAAATTTCTCAAAAATATCTTAATCAAACTTGAGTGAATACCGGAAAAACTTTCTCTCGATATTGAAAATTGTAAATATCATCAACTGCAGTAAAAAATTTTATGTCACAGTCTCGTGAGAGAATCCAATATAGTTCTAAAAATCTCCCTTGTGAAATTCATCTGAAATCGATGGACTGGAATTCTTAAGCCCAAAGGACCTTTTTAATATTATTTTAATGAACCTCATACACCCCCATACATTTTATATCGACCCTACTGGGACTTAAAACCGCAAAATGTGAGGGACTTTATGAAATTTGTTGGAATTTGTTCAACGTCCCCGAAGGCTATCTAACTGGAATCAGCCAACATTCAAGATTTCATTTTAACACTACAGTCGCAAATATTATCGTCGACCTTTCGTGGTATATCGAAAAACCTTCATCTCAGGAGATTTCTCAAGATTATATAGAAATCCCCGAAGATTCTTCGCTTGAAATATACACAAATAGATCAAGAAATTGAAAACGGTTTCAACTTTAATTCTCCTATCATATTGAAAATTGATTAATTTTCTGTTAAAAAGAATTGTTTGATTATTTATTTAAAATCTTATGACGAAAAATCGAGTAATCTCAGTGTTTCTATCTTGATTAGACATTTAGAAATTGGAAATAAAAATATAAATTGAGTATAAAAGTGCTACTAAAATAAATAATTCTACTGAATAGTTCGATAAGAATTTATGGCAGAGTCAACTCGATGTCAAATGTTCGTGATCAACAGATAAAAAAGAAAAGAATATTTTCTTTAAACGCATTTAATACTTCTTCAGTTTTACTACACCTCAAGAGTTTCGTTTTAAAGTTTCGATTTATTTGAACCAGTGATGAGACTTTTTGTATGGAACTCAGAATGATGAAAGCCACACACTCGCTTTGGCGAATCGATCGAGTTTCCTATAAAGACGACGTAAAACTCCCCCTTTGTCCTTGCACATTGAAGAAACGCTTGTAGAGCTTTCCGACGGATCAATGTTGTTTGAGCAGGAAATACGATCGTCTACGTCCTGTATTTGGCATGTAGAAATGCCGTGTAAAAATTTTCACATTTAATTTAACAAATCGGACATGTTAAATCTGATACGGAAGTGTTAAGTTTCCCCACAAACTTTCCATTCCTGAGTGGATATTTTAAGTAAACGACGATTGTATCAAGAATACGCAAAATGAGGGTTTGTTTTCCTTTTCGAAATACAAACCAGATGGGTGAAGAACTCATTGAGGATAACATCTAATTTACCACTAACGTTTGTTATCAATCGTAAATACTCTGCAACTTTGGAAATCTCAATCTATGGGAAATTCCGCTCACAATAAGAATTTTACACCTCTTGGAGAGACATTGAAAATCGCTTAGCGAAAGAGTTTTAAAAAAAAGAACGCAACAGTGGAACAGGTGGTTTCCTTGATATTGTTTATTTCCATTTTCGCGCGCATGATAGAAGCGCCAAGATATCGCCAGCAGTGGCAGCGTTCGAACGAGGTTCGCCACAGTTGAGAATGACACTGGAATTCTTCGTGAGAGTATCAGGAACCATGATGCGCTCGTATTTCATGAAGGGAAAGAAGCAGAAGTTTGGCTCGACCCTGTCGACGGTAATCGATGTTTGTATTACTTGCAATACTATTTTAATTAAATTAGAAACAAGTACAGCTACCTTTCATATGAATTTATTATCAAATTATACAAGGCCACAAATTTCAGCTCAATTCTGAGCATTTAATTAATTAATCAAAATTTATTATTATTTCACCAAAATCTCATGGTATCAGATTGTATTATAATTATATCTGAATTCTTAGTGCGAGAGAACCTGTACATTTAATAATTATTGTTTAAAATGTTACACTGACAGAAGGATAATTACTTCAACTACGCAATTCACGTTACGAGTTTACTTTCGCGATATCTGTACTCTTCTCTCTCACATAACATCTTAATCTAGTTACGTTGTTTGTTCATGTATTATCAGAGCTATCAAGCGGCGAGCGCGTGCTCGTCTAATTTGCGGTGGAATGGCGCGTATATTCCGCGCGATATCGATCGTAATATTGCGTAGCCAGATGGAAATTCGACAGACGCGTTCATCGGGCTAACCCGTTAGGCTTGTACGAGGCTGTATACATATATCTCAGGAGCGCTAAATAGCAGCTATGACAGGAGGTTTTCTTCCCGGTTAAAACGGATTATAACTTCGCCGCTGTCGCCGACGCGGCCTCATTTTCAAGGTGGCACTTCGAAATGCGTGGCTCACGTTGCGAAAATACATCCAATTGCGTTTCAATGGAATGTCCATATGGAAGGCGTTATTGTCTCGGTTCGCTCGATCGAATTAGCTCAGGATAAATCTCGTCTAATTTTAGGTGACTTATGACACTTATGAAACGCCACCATATTCAACTAAACGTTTAAGCGTAAAATTAGCCCGATGAGTAACTGTCGTTTTATTCTCGTCGCTAAAGGCGATTTTAAATGCGACGCCTAAATTTTCTACTTTATTACCGCGACGCTATATTTGCTACATAAAATTGTTATTTACATGACTCAAAGGGTATTTCTGACCGTTGTGCACGAGAATTCCAGGAGCTGCTTCAAAAACGTTCTTATCGCTACAGAAGCTGTGCAGATACATATTTTACTTGTACACGCGTCGAGTACATATTTACGCGGGAAATGGCCGCGCACTCTGAGCCTGCAAATATTAAATCCGGCTAGGGGGAAGTCGAGCCATCGTAAAAGAATGCGTAATCGCGAATTGCCTGTCGTAAATGACTATTGTATAGCTCTCGGTAGAAGTATTCCGAAGTTTATACCATCCATCTTTTCCTTTCCTCTCCGATGGTTATTTTAACAAGAGCACAAGTTTTAAACGCTTTTCTTTCGATTTCACATTAACCCTCCAATGGGCGCGTGGGGTGTATTTTACACTCCAGACTTCTTTTTTCCTAGATTTCACGTAGAAACAAATTTTTTTCAATGCTGCCCTCTTCAGTACCTCTTCTTAACCTTCTTCTTAACCCATTAAGATTAACAGCACTCGCAAATTTGCTTGAGAATTGTTTATCAATGCCATCAAAATCGACTGCGGTGTAATTTACGTCCCACGCGCCTTCTTACGTTTCAAATTTTGACGCGCCCACTGGAGGGTTAAACGTCTTTCTCATCGATTTCACATTAAACAAATTTTTCTTGAATTCCTTTTGCAATGCAACAGTTGGGACGACAGAATTTCTGAAAGAATGTAAATCTCATGCCGCTACGCTCATAATATTTTTCGCGCGACTTATTTCTACGATATTTTTCCTGGTTCGTTGAACGCCGGTAGATTATAATCACGTAATGCGGGAGTTATTCGATAATTCCAGGTCATGGCGCGTGGTAACTATCCAATACTATCCGCCGCATCCTCCTCGCATCGTCTATTCAATTATATTAATATTTCATCTCCATTACATCCAGATGAAGTGTTTTAGATCGAGAAGAAATTCCACGTATACATATCTGCATAAATTAATAGCTCGGCGCGATCAACTTGCAAGTATCATTACGGTACAGGGTTCTTTTCTAACTTTTAATTTTCGCTCCTTGATAAATTACTCTTTTAATTAGTTTTATATTTGCAACTTGTTTCAATATGCAAAAAACATAATCGACGGAATGTAAATAAAGTAAAACGCAAAAATAAACAGAGACAAAGTTATTAAGCTTTGAGAAGAAAGTTGATGCTATTTTCACGTTATTTTATGATGCCTTTATTAATCTGGGTAATATGAGTTTTCGGAATTTACTTTAAGGCTGAAAAAGGTCTCTTGTAGTTTAAGTATAAAGGACAGCATAAACTATTGTAATAACTTCGGGTCATTGGAATGAGGTCGCCCTCACGATCCTTCTCACCTAGCATCGGGCGCATGAATAAAACATGACCTACCTGAATTTACATTCTCGCGGCTGTCTCTGACGAGCCAACCAGCGAGTTTCTACTTCACCCCTCTGACCCGCCTGACTACGTGTTTTCCACCAGATGGAAGCTGATAATAAAAAATCGATAAAGAAGCTAAGGAAGAAACTATCCTAGGAAACTATCCCGAGTCTTTAAAAATATTTTAGCGGAATGAATTTACTTATTATTAAATATTCGACATCCGACAAATTGGAAATCAGAATGTAAGTACAATTACGCTGCTCCAGATCATAATTTAATGACAATGGCGTATCAGTTAACAAAAATATCAGACTTACTCTTTAATCGAGAAAATGTAATTTTTGAAAAAAGATGCAATAATATATTAATATTTGTTAGATGTGGGAAAATTAAAATAATAAATTTAAGAATAAAATTAAGATAAATTGCAAATTGATTCAAAGATTAATTTGAAAATATACGGAAGTGTATAGAAGATAAATACTCGGAACTATACTTTGAGATACCAGCAACGTGATGGTGAATAATGATGTTGGCATCCGCATCAGCAATATCCCATTTTCCATTTTTATCCGCTTATCGGCCGCTTATCGGCGGGGGGTTGATAATAATAAATCTACGACACGCAGGGGGATGAAGAAAGAGGGAGCGAACTGCGACTTTGCCCGGGATAGGATCGTCAGTTGATGTTACGAGCCTCTTGAGCGTAGGTTTGCGTTATCGAGCTCCGAGCTAGCTAATTCACGCCAAACTTTGACGACCGAAGACTCTCGGCGGCCCAATGTTGTGCCTCCGACACTCGACGGACCGAAATATGCTGGCTAAGGGTGTGACGGTGGTGCTACCCTAACCCGCACACCGCTTCTCGTGAGCGAACAGCTCGCCAGCCAACCCCGAGCCAATCGAACGAACGCCTCCCTTCGTCGGGCCGCATTGCATCAGTGTTAAACTAGCGCTCGGACGGCACTCTTCCGGTTCTTCCCACGTTCCCGCGCGCCAGTAAACAAGCGTCCCCGATTCCGTGAGCGCCGTGTTGGGATCGATAATTCGAAATATTCGCCCGTGTTTCGGGAGAGCTCCGGAGTTACCGATCCGTTCCATATTCGTCGCGGCGCGACGCCGAATCCATCGGGCTTCGCGTTCGTCATTCCCATTCGGTGACTGATCGTGATCGTCTCCCGAAGGGGGCTGTTGAAACTTCCGGTGTTTCTTGAGCGGTGCCGCGTGAGTTTGGTGAACTCGTTTTTTTTTTTACGACCTAGCGGCGAGCCGTAAGCGCCGTCTTAACGAGATCATCGTCGTTCAGTGTTACGATGGAATTGAGCACGCGGCTTTGAGGGAGTCGCGAATTACGACTAAGCGATTAAGCTCTCACTCGTGCGTGAAGCCAGGTGTTGTAAGCCCGTTTCGCCAGGCATTTGTGACGGTAATCCCTCGCGCGAACACCCTTAAACATCAGCGGATCGCAATCGCGGGAAACAATAGCGGCGAACAGCTCGGCGAGGGGGAATTCACCAGCTGTTTGGAGGCGATGCTCTCGGAGATGTGGAGCAGCGTGATTCGAAAGATCTACTTTCATCCACCAGCCGGATCGGGTTGACGAAATGGATGTACGGGAAGTTTTGGCGTAAAACTATCTTCCCCCCGAGACCGAAATCTCTCACGGCCCCCGATTTTGCATCTTCGCCGATCGATTCCGGATCCGAAACCGCGCGCGTCTCATATAAATGGCAGAGAATCCGATAAATAACTCGAAACGCTTCTGCGCTAGACAGGTCAGCAAATAGTTGTTGCTCGCAGCCGCTTCCGCGCGTGTTCCTCCCTGTATCTCGTAAGTGATGTGAAACACCGCCCCGTACATCGTGCTCTTTGCGCGGCGCCCTATAAGCGTATTTTATTCGCAATTTAACGGGAATGACGTTAAGCTGACGTCGCTACATCACGTAACAATGTTCGTAACAGTAACAGTGTTTCGACGATATTGTCGAGACATTGTCGCGAGACCGAAACGACGTGCTGACGGAAAATCATTTCGCGTTATCCGTCTGAAGCGTGACGTATTTTTTTTATATACATATATAATAGAATACTCTGCTCGGATCATGTTGAATTTATATTACTCGACAGAGTTTTTTTCGCTGAGAACACAAAGTATTTTATTCTACGTGACGATCTGAAGCGAGAAAACGTGAATCCATAGAAACGAAGCTATTGAAAATTTCAATATTCTGCCGCAGGTGTTGTCCCTCGGAGCAGACGTCCTCCCAGAGTACAAATTACAGTCTCCCAGAATCCATAAGTGGACCATACTACACTACTCGCCGTTCAAGGCGGCCTGGGATTGGATTATATTGCTGCTCGTGTTGTACACCGCCATATTTACGCCGTACGTCGCCGCATTTGTTCTATCGGATCCGGATTACAACAGCAGAAAGAACAAGAAGTACAGTGACGATCCCATCGTTATTATAGACTTTATAGGTGAGTCAAAGTTTATCACTTTATTTTATTTTTAGTGCAAAATTGTGTGTACTTAATAATATACGAAAATAATTAGGACATTGATCGGAGTATAATTTTAATAATAGTAATAATAATAATAATAATAATAGTAATAATAAGAGTAATTTTTATATCGGTTAATTTTAATAGTTAGATGGTTTACTAATTGCCACAACTTTAGTTTTCAAAGTTAAAATAAAATTCTAATTCTGTAATAGAAACAAGTTTTAAATAGTATAAGATATTACAAAGCTATCTGACAGTGAGAGATAGAACCGGCTCTTAGAGTATTAAGTTTCAATTTTGATATCGACGCCCGAGTGGCATTGTATAACGTTTCATACAATGTAGGATAATATGTGTCATGACTGTCTGAAACAATAGAGCGGATAAAGAGACAATAGTACGCGAATAGAACAAACGGAGAAGAAATCGGAGAGCTGTCCAAATGAACAGTTCTGGAGATCTGCTATCTCACATTTATTTTTTTTTTTTATTCTATTGGTTTTCGTTGAAACTTTGAAGAACGCACGTGTATAACGCGATAAGTCGGAATATAGAAATAAAAAGAAAAGAAACGCAGTCGACTTTGATGTAATGAGAAATTCGCTATACGTTTGATAATTACAAAACTATTAGGAAATTATCAATTTCTTTAGAATACAGCACGGCATTTTTATCTTTCAGTCGACGTCACATTCATCGTGGACATCATTATAAATTTTCGCACGACATTCGTCAACAGCAACGATGAGGTGGTCTCCCATCCTGGAAAGATAGCCGTCCATTACCTGAAGGGTTGGTTTATCATCGACCTGGTAGCTGCCATTCCCTTCGATCTCCTACTCGTCGGCTCGGACACTGACGAGGTAAGTTTCGTCGCACGCTTTGCATTACGTTAGATTATCTTTCTTCCAAGTCGGATCTGGTGTTCAAGGGACCACAATTTCGGCCACTAAAACAAAAATTATCGCTTGCGAATTCTTTAAAATTTGTAGTATTTTTTTTTATAAATGGGTCGCGTCAATTAATGTAGATGTTAACGAAACAGAAACAAAATGAAAAACTTTAAAAAGTAAGAAACGGACTTGCGAACGCCAGATTGTCAGACAGAATTTTCTAGAATGTCGGTGTTAGCTGGTAAATATGATTAGGATGACATGCCGAGCCCAAGTTACGTGCCCATAGATGTGACTTTACCGGACTGGTGCTTAGTTCGTTTCTCCCTATTTTCGACCATTTCTCTCGGTGTTGAATGATTTCGTTTTCCTTTGTCGAGAGTTAGTCGAGTCGTCGTGTTAATGTGCACACAATGTATACGTACGGGCGAGCGAGAGACGGTCTAATGGCTTCTCGCTGTCCGGAACGATTTTACACAACGTTTAACGTGTGCTACACGTGCGTCGCAGAATCAATCACACAACGAGGCCCGTTCCAATTTTCCACATCCAGATTCGCGTTTACGTCGAGTTAACAGACAGAATTATAGCTGAACGCATCAACAAGTAACTATGCGATGTTTAGTGTCAATCACCAAGTTATGTATTATCGCGAAGCGACATGCGTAATTTATCGTACATCAGTCGAACAATCCCTTTGTATCTCGAACCGACTCGTACCTGTACGCACACGTATGCATACACTTCATAAATATGTAAGTAAATATATATAGTTTGTCGCTGTGAAAATTTCTGCTCTGTTTGTCAAAATATTAGACTATACATATATATCAGGTTTTTCGTCAAGGTTCTCTTCTAATTTTTTTTTATCGTGTTACTTATTTTATTTCGTTTCGTTTAAGTGATTCTTTTGAATTTTCTCTCATGAGTTCTTTACAAGATTTCTCTTACGAGATCTTTATTTATCTCTCTCTCTCTCTCTCTTTCTTTCTCCTCCCTCGATTTGTGTGAACGATATCGGTGGCTAATGAAGAGTAGTCTATACAGGGGAATAGACGGTGAACATAAATAACTCTTCCTGTAATTAATTTAATTTATCGCGCTTCTGTAAGAGAGACGAGAATATCATTTGCATCCCGAATCAACCAGTTTCCGTAACGAAGTAATTAATGAAGTCATCCATCTCTCGGCAATTTGTTCAAAGTGAAACGAATCTAGAATGCATACGAACTTCTTGTTTCCTACTTTAAGCGAATGCTCAATCGTAACGATCTGAAAAATGAAATTATAAATCATCCTCATAATGTGAAGAGAATAAATTTTAACCTTAAGTTTAACGTTTTCGTAGCTCGGCTTGGACAAGGACGAGGTTAGTTGACACATAATATACACAAGAGATCCTCACTGACGTGTCTTTTCTTTCGTTATTACTTAACGAAAATTACAATCCACATCGTTTTCACACACCAAATGATTAAAATCACCACCGCAATCACGAATTTTTCTCTACTAATTTCTTCTCTCTATCTTTCTCTTTCTGTCTCTCTTCTCTCTCTATTTCTCTCTCTCTCTCTCTCTCTCTCTCTCTCTCTCTTTCTTCCTCCTTCTCTCTTGTACAAACCGCTTAAACACATACTACACATCTTAAATACTTTCAGCACCGTCTCTCTTGCAATATCAACCATCTCCTCTCCGGCGATATCATCTCGACGACCAAGAGTCTTCACGCGACTCACCACACGTACCAAACACCTCACTCAATCATTGCAACCCCATCTTGTACCAAGGAAGTTTGAATAAAGTTGATGGCAAATTGTTTCGGGTCTCTTTCAATAAATGCTCACTTCCTTCAGTTTGCAAAGATACAATAAACTGTAATACGAGAAGGCAGAATTTTCATCAACTCTATTCTCACATATACGATATACCAAATTACCAGAGTGCATGTTTCTTTTTCTTTTTCTTTTTTTTTTCCTTGGAATTAAGTACTGTATGAGATCGTAATAACTTGCTTTTGAGCAAACTCATTCGTGCAAGATTTGGAGTAAAGTTCATACTATAACGTTTACAAAACGCATTGCGGCTTGTACGTTTGCGTCGTTGCGCGTTCTTGCAAAATCGGTCTGTTTGCGTGCTGTAAGAATAATTATTAGAATTTGGATTTTACTACAAGCTGACAAGTGAACGTACATCTGCGCCAATGCAAATTTACGAAATTTACATAATATTGAACACAAAAGAATAAATTAATATTCAGTTATGTAAATGTATGAACTCCGATTTCTCGCGTATTGCCGCAGATGCGCGTTTAGTTTTCAGTTGTGGCGTAAAATTTGAATTCTAACAATCGAACATATTTTTACTGCCAATAGTTGTCAATGTTGATTTATCGTATCTGGTGAGAACTACAGTTAGCTCTATTATTTTTTTTTTTAATTAGATATTTTCTTACCAGATATCAGACTTCGAATCACGTCTATATTGATCGCACGATTAAAAATTCTTCTTGCATCCAGCTTTGTCAAATTTGATTTCTAGCAAGTAAACTCGACTTTAGATTCGTTTTACTCGCTCGAGTCTCGCGCAATTCGTTTCCTTTCTATGGTTGCAGGACGAATATGACTGCTTATGATTGCCTCGATCATAATTCGCAAAACTGCGCTTTTATCGAATCCATAGGCAAGCATTTGAGCATCACACACGATATACACGCTTTCGTTGATTCATCAATCTGGAACAATAACGCAGTATTTTTTTTTATTAAAATCGCGATTTCATAGAACATTGATAGATTTCGAAGAAGATAATAATCGAAAATTGCTTTCGCAAGTGGGAATAAATCGAACCATTCGGGGCTGAAATAATAATTGTATAAAATATGAATTGATCATACACAGATATGAACACACACACACGTACACACACTCATGCGTATAGACGCACAGTCCGTTACGAATTGTACACGAGCAGATATATATATATGTGTGTGTATATATATATATATATATATATATATATATCTCAATAATCGTGAATAGCAATCCACAGTAACACGTGATGAGAGTACTTCGATTGAAAATATCTCATCGTCGATTTCGTCAGCAACTGCGCGTACGCTTCAGCTATTTCTTCTCTCGATTCTGTTCCAATACTATGTTGGTCCTACTATTCTGTTCTCGAGCTTCTTTTATATCTTTTTATTACGTCTCTGTTGCAAGCTATACGAAATCATGATTGTTCTCGGTTTAAAAAACGAAAGGTTTTCTGACCGGTGGATATTTCCCGGTTCAAAAAACGTGTGTTTGCGTGCGTGTGTATATGTATCTGTGTGTGTGTGAGTGTGGGTGTGTGTGTTTTGTCATTGCGCTTGACAAAATTTTACGTTTCATAACGATTGAAAGAGCAATCGAATAACAGAAATTTAATATCTCAATATCTGTTTCTGGGAAAGTCTGGAAAGTCGATTTTCTCTATAAATCAATTGTCCTCCATTTCGAATTTTAATTTTAACTCTAGAATGATACATGTAGGTATTTCGCATTCAAACCCGTTTGAAAAGTTTATTTGAACAACGCGATTTATTTATAACAAAAAATTGCAAAAATTAATTTTTTTTATTCTTAAATCTTTAACGAAAAATTTTACACTTGAACGACTCAAAAATTTTAATTACAACCAAAATTATACGTTCCCAAAGTTCATATACCCAGTATACCGTTAATGATTGGATTCCAAAGAGTACCGTTCCAGCGTTAATTAAAATTTTTACGTCGAGTTTTTCTCTTAAGATTTATGAACATACTTTTGTAGTACTTATCTTCTCGTACGCTTGCTCCTTTAATTGTTATATACCTAAAAACTTTTGTACATATGTGACTATGCGTGTTTTCTATCGCTTCTGCGCTTTGCTTCTCTTGCAATGAACGTGCAATGAGTCGCGTGTGTACCAAAAAAACTTTACGTCCAAAAAAAAAACATTTTTATTCTTCTCAGATTATAATCGCCTTCAAAGTTTCGCTTCAAGTGCACACGCAATATATGACATTAATCCGAATTGTTTCGAGTGAAACACAACGCATGATATAGTAAAAATATCGAACTCGATCTCTTTCTCTTTGAAAGCGTTCGATCAACGTAGACACGTACTTGTTTGCATGCTTAGAAGAGATTTTTTTTTAACCCGCGAAATTTTCGAATTGTCGACAGGTAAGAACGAAGTGAAAGCATGAATACGTCCGTTCATGCTAGACACTTTTCTCGAGAAGTATAATCGCAGTATAATTATATCACTTCAACGAATCGCTTTGTTTTGACGATTGTGCTTATCAGCCAATTTATAATTATATCATACTTTATTCAAGTTAGATACGTTCAAGAGCTCGCAATACAGTTTAATGTATTTTACGAAAGCTATTTTGAATGTTTATCTATCTTAAAATTATACATATATATATATATATATATATTTGAAAATGAGTAATGTAAGTGACTCGAAAATTGAAACTCGAGCTTACTTGCGACAGCCGACTCCGCCACAAGGAGGTCGTCACTTTATTCGAAAGACACTCCCGTCGAACGCGGTGCCCTAATGATGTCGCGAATTAATTTCCGCTCCAAATTATCGAAAGATCGGTACTTGAACGCAGGCCTAGATTGGTGGTAAGGAGTGGCATGCCGCGAAGACGCTGGCTTCAACTTTGGTATTTGAGACTCAACGAAATGTCATGCGCATATCATATCGCGATATTCCGGCGAGCGATGTTCTCCCTGCCTTAGCGATTGATGTGCAAGCAGAGTGACGACTTCCGGCGAGAGTGACACTTCCAACACGGAAATGGCCTTTACGCGAACGTCGGATGATTAGATTACAGATAAATGTCCGTTTATATCGAGGCGCGTTTAACGGGAATGGCAGACCTGTCGTATACTTACGGCAAATCTTAGGGCCTAAGCAGAATGGCTGACTTGTCATTTCAAGACATGTTTTATGATTTAAGACTTTATTTTAAAGTAACGTACAATACTGTCTTCGGTCTAAAGTCTTTCTTAATGCTGCGCTATCTGTATTCATGAGATTTTAAACCAAAGACAATATTGTGCGTTACTTTAAGACAAAGACTTAAACCATAAAACATATCTTGAAATGATAAGTCAGCTATTCTGTTTAGGTCCTTACGATTTTTATGTAAAACTATGTCTCCACAAAAAAAAGCAATTGTTCGAGAATTCCCGAAGCGTCTTTAATTCGTTTCGTATAAACGTTATTTCTGCAAACACGTCTTGCTGTAAAAGCACGATTCATCTTTGCATGAACAATTTCAGATTCACAAGACAGTAAAAGACATCGATCATTTAAGTAGTAACGGACGGCGTTGAGTAAGGCCGATTTCCGTACAGCGACATTAATGTTTCGCGGGCTCGCAGATTCGGAAGATAGAAAAAATGATGAATCATTTTCAGACGACGACCTTGATCGGACTTTTGAAGACGGCCCGACTACTGCGTCTTGTCAGGGTGGCCAGGAAAATCGACAGATACAGCGAATATGGCGCTGCCGTTTTGTTACTTTTAATGGCCACTTTTGCCCTTATTGCTCATTGGCTGGCGTGTATATGGTGAGTGATGTACCGGTTGTATATCAATGTCCATTTCTACCACGGCAGATTAACTTTAACCTCGGTTTAACTTACTTTTCATCTTTTTCTAATTCTTAGGACTAAAAAAAGATAGTAGAAAGTAAGTTAAATCAAGAATAAAGTTAATCTGCATTAAAAGAAATAGACATAATTTGCATAATGCTCCGAATCATTATATATCTGCTATTTCTTCAGCTATCCTTCCTTATCCAAATTGAAGGTTTTTTTCTTAACGAAAACTACATAGACAATGGTTTTTTTACTACAAATTTCTAATCGGTCAAGGATTTTCTGGTTTGAATTACACAACGCACATTTTAAGACCTTGCTCTGAATGCAATGCATTATCCCGGCACTTAACATTTTTTTAAAGGTACGCCATAGGAAACGCCGAGAGACCGACTCTGAAGAGCAAGGTTGGTTGGCTCGACATGTTAGCCAACGACACGCATCAGTTTTACTTTCACAACAACACCGGCGGGCCGAGCATAAAAGTAAGCCATCCGCGCGAGTACCTCTCGAGTACGCTCCATTTGAGATCGCACTCCTTAATGGATACACAAACCCTTTTGCCCAACGTGTAACGCTGTCATTTTTCCAGAGTCGTTATATCACGGCGCTTTATTTCACCTTCAGCAGTCTCACGTCTGTAGGCTTCGGGAACGTGGCGCCCAATACCGATGCTGAGAAAATCTTTACGATACTCGTCATGTTGATTGGATGTGAGTCGATAAATAATGACGGATTTATCGCCTACAGGCATACGCGAGAATTTAGTCTCTTTCTAAAAATATAATATTAAAATAATAATTAATAATAACAATATTAAAAACATAATAATTATATAATAATTAGGTTATAATAAAAATAAATAAAATGTAAGCGTAACAAATACTTTATACACAGCAAACGTATTAATGTTACACTTTTTTTTTAAATATTGTAGACATTCAGATTTTAATAGCATCTGAACGGCGAAATTGATTTGTGCCTGAAACCGCTAAAATAATCTTAATCCGTTGTTAGATATCGGGTTCGCGGTTTGTTTCACGATACATCCATTTTAGCCCTGATGTATGCCAGTATTTTTGGTAACGTATCGGCGATCATCCAGAGGCTATACAGCGGCACTGCCCGGTATCACACACAGATGCAGAGAGTCAGGGAATTCATAAGGTTCCATCAGATCCCGAATCCGCTCCGCCAACGATTGGAGGAGTACTTTCAACACGCGTGGACCTATACGAACGGGATTGATATGAACAGTGTTCTGAAAGGGTTCCCCGAGTGCCTTCAGGCCGACATCTGTCTTCATCTCAATAGAAATCTTTTAAACAATTGCCGAGCCTTCGAGGGGGCCAGTCCAGGCTGTTTAAGGTACTTGCCCTTTATTAGCTTATTCCGAAGATCTAACGAGATTATTTTTAAACTCGTTTAAAATAATATTTTATTTTTATTGTTTTTCGCGTAAATAGAGATGTGATTATCTTTCACGTATAACCCATTCATGATGATAAGAAAGTCCTCGTTTCTTTTGGCAAAACAGGGCATTATCCTTAAAATTTAAGACCACACATGCGCCTCCGGGTGACACTTTAGTCCATCGAGGGGACGTCCTGACTTCCCTGTATTTTATATCCCGCGGGAGTATCGAGATCCTGAAGGATGATATCGTAATGGCCATTTTGGGCAAGGACGACATATTCGGCGAGAATCCGTGCATTTATCCGACGGTCGGAAAATCGTCTTGTAACGTTCGCGCCCTTACGTATTGCGACCTTCACAAGATCCATCGGGACGACCTGCTCGACGTCTTGGCACTTTATCCAGAATTCTCCAACCACTTCAGCCAGAATCTTGAGATTACTTTTAACATGCGAGACGTGAGTGCTATTTCTGTCTTTCTTCGACCGCGATTTTACATTTCAATATACTTCCGTTTTTTCCCTTTCTTTAAATGTTATTATTACTTGCGATAAAATTTATAAAGGAACATTTTTATATTTACATTACATTTGATGATTTTGATATTTTTGGATTTATTTTTGCTCCATGACTATTATTTAAACTACGTGCGTTTGGTACGCAATTTACATCCAATTTGCATCCAACTGATACATGATTTAACTCGCGAGTGACCGTCGCTTCATCTGTAGGAAGAGCAGGCTGGTGTCGATCCAATATCAGCAAGGTTTCCTATCAGTACTCCGACCGACGTCGACGTCGACGCCAGGAGGTTCGCTTTCCGTCCACCAAGATACCGTCGAGGACCCGGTGGTGGTCCTGGCACAAATC
Source organism: Tetramorium simillimum (assembly GCA_011636635.1). Lineage (NCBI taxonomy): Eukaryota > Metazoa > Arthropoda > Insecta > Hymenoptera > Formicidae > Tetramorium > Tetramorium simillimum. The sequence goes on from VBVQ01001476.1 coordinate 18,160, forward strand.
TTATTCCTACAGGTCGACAAGACTCCTTGCAAGATGACCAGGATGACTAGTAAGATCATCTCTCTTCATCATATTCATCATCAATTTGCTCTATCCTTAATAGAAAGATCAATGATTGACTAATAAGATTAACGAAATAAACAATTTTTGGATATTAGAGAAAACACCAAAGCACAGTTATGTTTGCTGAATATGACAGATTGATCAATCAGCTTTCTTTTCTTTGCTGCAGCGACAAAGGTAGCGGTCATGGTATCTTAGAGTTCAGCACGGACAAGGCCGGCCAAGACGTGACACCATTGAATCTGGAATTCGACGAGCCCAAACAGAGAAGCTCAACCTTAAACTCGATAACTGGTGAGCAGTCATTCTCGTTCGGCCTCCTCGAGGAAATGATGTTCCAATTTCTCTCGTGTTTGTTCCTAATATTTTGTTTGAGGAATGTTATTCATTGCACGATATAAATCCGCTATACGGCAATATTTCCCTTTAATATAATTGACTCGAGATTTTCATTGCGAATATTTTCGATCTTTGTTTATTAACTAACAGCAAGATTCCTTGTAAAGGTTGACTGCAAACATTTGCGCTCGCATTGACGTCTCGCATTTAGCGCTAAATATATTATATTCACAAATGTGAACCGTCTGATTTAAAATCTTATTTACAAGGACATTTTAACGATCAGAAATGTGAAACAAGATTTATTCAATCACATTTAACGCTAAATGCGTAAGGCAAACTGAATTTTAAAATCAACTACTTAGATCCGCTTACAACTTGTAACAATGTTAAGAGCGTATTATCTCTCTCGTAGAATTTCTGAAATTTTGCCTCCAGCTCGATGTAGCTTATTTTGTATCATTTATTTTGATTCGTTTAGCGTTCGTACAGCAACTTCCCTCTTATCTCCCGTCTAGCTCCCTCTTTCTCTGTTTTCTCTCTCTCTCTCTCTCTTCTCCTCTAAGCGTATTGCTTTTCGTTTGAGTCCCAAGTTCGATAACACCTTGAAACCTGGTTGTTCAGGCATGCTAACCCATCTCAAGCGCAGCATACCGGATCTACGTCAACACAAGATTCATCTACAGCCGCTTACCAGTCACGATTACCTCGCGAAACAAAGTAAGTACGCCGTATATTCCGAATATCCCGGAATAAGTAGATCGGCCCGATCTCTTGTTGCACGCTAAAATCATTCCTGACCTGCTGAATCTCGCATCGCTCGTCAGAATCCTGAAGAGAACGTACGACTATCATTTCATCTTAGATTAATTCGCGATTTCAGTACGCCGCAGTAGAGAATATCTCGCGGCGCGATTGCAACCTTAAGTAGCACTCAATTTAGATATTCCTCCCGTACTCGTGGTACTCACCGGTGGCGTTTAAAACCTAGTGACCACGCCGCTGACGAAACCAGCGCGCCGGAGTTCCGCCGCCGGCGAGAGTAGCCTCAGTCAAACCGTCGTTCATCCCACTTCGACAACGTCAAGCCACTACACCACACCATCGCCCCCGCAGCATCCTCATCCCCATGGTAGGGGCCCCGTTTCTTTTAATCTAAGTAACTTGCGCGACCTCCGTCACTTTTTCATTTCACTCACGTCGATCTCAAGTTCCGTCACTTTACATTAGTATCATATATCATATATCCTTACATTTGTATCATATATCGTAAAAAAATCCACATAACGCATATCAGTACGCACGCCGAATTATCGCGGGATGCGATGTGACCTGTGTTCGAATCTTGATCGCGAGATCGAGCTGCCGCGAGATGAAGACCTTTTTGCCCTTCCAGGCGACTTTCAAAGCGGTCCGGGTCGGCCTGTGGAGGAGATCAACGCCAGGATCGATCAGCTGTCGCGGCAAGTGACCTCGTTGGAGCACTCCATGGCCGGCGACATCAGACTGATCCTGAGTTTGCTCCAGCAGACGCTCAATTCGTCGAGGGAGAGCTCCAGCATCGAAATGATGCCGGGTGCCGCGCCAGCCGGCACGAAGCAGAGCAGCGCCAGCCGCGCGCCCGCGTTGGTCCAGAGATCGGCGAGCGAGCCGCAGCCACCGACGGTACCGGCGGGCAACGGAAACGGCAAGATCCAGCCTAGCACGTCGCACGGCTTGTTCAGGTGAGAACGAAATGAAATTAAACCGGATTTCGCGCGTTGAATTCCCAACGGTTCTAACTCATAAAGAAATACGTCGGATCGCGTACCTCTCTCGCGCGTTGAGACTTATTAGAGCTGGTTTCGGCGTGCGCACCGTTCGGATGCGGCAGAGAGGGTCTGCGATTTTCCGCGACGCGGTAGACACCGAAACTGAAACTTGAAGATCGCAAGAAGTAATCGATATTTTGTTATTCTTGAAAAGCCTTCTTTCGAAATCCCTGGATCAGTTGCATTTGATTTCGGCGTCTTTTATTTTGGAAAAGTTGGACAAATTCCGAAGGTGACCACCATCACGTATTCTTCTTTGAACTCTTTGCGAGCAGTGTCACGGAGATCGAGTCCAAGCGAACGGCACGCGACGTTAACATATCCATCACGAAGATTCTAAATTTTCCCTTTGATCACATAAGCATAGTCATAATCTGCCTAAAGATATAATTGGATATCCATAATTGGAAGTCCATAATGAATTACTGCAATTTTGTACAAAGCAATAATTAGTTTAAAAGAGATTTTCTCCTGGCGGCGATATGCCGCTACTCTGGAAATCAATAACCTTTAGAACTGTAGTATTATAAACTTTTGGCACTCGTTTTTTTTTTGTAGATTATCATCTCTAACGTCGCACGCCTCGAAAGCTTTGACACTCACGAGTCACGTAGCCCATTCAGTATTTAGAAAGAGTATATCTAGAAATGCAAGAAAAGTAAGAAGCATTGCGTTAAAATAAAAGTAATCTTTCGTTAGAAGATATTTTCTCTAATTTGCACGTACTTCTTTTCCGTCTTTCCTCTGTCTAATCTCGCTGATTAATATCTTTCTTCACACGTCCAATTAACTTGACTAATCTCTTCTTCTGAATCTATCGAAGAAAGTATTTTTATAGTTTCTTTACAGTTTCGACAATCTCGATTAACTTTAATCTCGATTGATTCCTTTTACTTTTCTTCAAGTTCAACCAATTGGAGTCTGATTAAAGTTGACCGACGTTGACGGAATCGATCTCTTGGTAGGATAAATCATCCTTCATGCACGTGCTAGATAGTTCATTCTCATCGTCGTTTTTTCTCATTCGTAATCTCGATCGCCGATCGCCGACGCGAATTGGTCGATGTCGCTCCCATTGCGCGACAGGTAGTCTCAAGCGCGCGGGGCCCGTGACACTGCTCGGGATCAAACTTAGAGGATTAGAGGCCTGTGTCGAATATTCCACTGTACATAATCACGTACGCTTCAAGTATATATCTCGCTCGGCTGTCCTTAGCGGTTCTCTTATGAAGACAAAGCTAGCCGTCCGCGCGTCGATTTGCTGATACGAGTTTCGTTTCCCCTCTGCAACAGACCCCCCATGAGGGATCCGACCTGCACGTCGTCGGGAACGTCGCGGCAGACCGTCACGTCGGACACGTCCGCGCTCGCAACGGCGTTACAGACGGCGCTGAACGGCCGGACCGGGCCCACGAGGTCGCAAAGTCAGCCGGTCGACCTGGCGGTGCCGACTACGACGCAACAGCAAACCCATCAGGCCCACGCCTGGCATAGCCAGCCCGCTGCTTTCAGGAGAGGCGAATACCGGAGTGGGTAGGTAAACTGTGGTAAAAATATTGTAGATTTAATGCAAAAACTTGGATTTTGATGCATCATCCCAGCAAACACTAAAAACTGACAGTGGTGCGTTTCCGTTATTTCGAATTTTAACTCGATCTTGTCACGACTCGATGTTCTTCCAACTTTGTTTTTAAATCTCGGACTGGGAAACGTGCCACTGCGTGCTGGCGTCGGCTGCTAAACGTGGACATCGAGCTCTCGAGCTCTCGTCCACGTTTAGTAGCCGCGCTCAACGCCGAACAGGATGACGCTATCACGCCGTTGACAAAAGCGTGCCTTGCGCCAGATACAGCTCGTTCAACAAGCGGTCGGAGCCGGAAGGTGAAGACCCCTGGAGCTGCGTGCCAGAGGACCGGGGCGGCGCCCAACGTCCACGCAGCGGGGACTCGCGCAAGGACTCGAATCATCGCGGCGGCGCGGAATCCACGTCCGGACAACAGGGCCGATCGGAAAGCAGGCACGACAGCAGCAGGGGACAGGCGAGTGGCTCACGGCAACAGGATTCCTCGAGACAGACCAGCGAGGACATGTCGTGGGAGTTTACGATAAACGAGGCGCCGATTGCGAGACTCGAGTCGTTAGATGAGCTCGATCAGGACCACGGCAGTTAAGGGAAAACACACACGGGGAATAGTCTGTCCTATTAGCTAGGAGCCATGACATCACCGCGAGGATCAGCTTGTCCCGATCGACGAGACGTGGAAAGCTGCGACGCGCGAGAGCGAGGCCGTTCGATCCCTCCGTAGAAAATCTTCTTAATCCGATCGATATCCATAGCCATGATTCGAAATCTCGCGGCTGAACTACAAGGAAACACGATACCCGTAGACCAACTAAGAGCGTGTGCTGTTGAAGGGAGTATCAAAGTTCAAAGACAACAGTCTGATATAATCTTACAAGTAATCCGTGTACATTGCGATTGAAAGGTTTAAGGAGCGACATGAGTTGAGACATAGCATACTTTGAAATATTTTTTTTTAATCTTTATCCAAACTACAATAGAAAAAAAATGAACTGTTTGTATTAATAACTTTGGAATTATGAATTACGAGGACAATCTAAAAAAAAGAATTTTGTAAAACTATACAATTAAATATCAATTTGAAAAAATTCGGCACTTTTTAAAGAATTATTTTAAAAATATTTTAAAAATATGAAATAAAATGCTTCCTCCAATCGCACATGCTCTAAAAGGCAACCTTGTTAGTGCGAAGATCAATCTTTCTGCTAATTCGGATTAAACAATTGCTTATTAAAATTCGCCATGTAATTTAGGCTCTTTAAACGTTCGGCTTCGGATCGAACGCTCGTCTCTTTCGAGTTCCCGACATTGCGGTTCAAACAATCTGACATTCGTTCCTTCAGATCGATTTTTTACGCGTCAAAGAGCAGCATACGAAAGAAGTATATCTCGCCAATTAGACGCCAATTATTTTACTCACTGGATCGCAAATAATTATTTATATATATTTACATGTTAAGAAAGAGACACCTTATGCGCTATACATGTATCATAAGAGGGGCATGATAAAAACGAAAGCAGCGCATTGAAAGTATAATACATCATACAATGGAATTGCAGAAATCTTGATGGATAATGGCCGCGAAAAATCGAGAACAAAATCGCGAACAAAATGTTTCGTCCTATGATTGAGTCGCTGAAGAAGAAATATTTAATTCGTTAAGTATGTACATTACGTAAATATTTCTCAGGCAAATGTACGGCAAATGATGTAATAAGCATGGTGAGAAATACGTTTATTTTTGTTGATTTATCGTTTGAACATTTGGGCAATCTTTAATTCGCGATTTGACCCGCTGACATCTCTGCGTTAAATGAGGTGGAAATGTAAGATTTTACGATTAGTCTGTTTACAGCAGAGTTTTACTTTGAAAACTTTTTAAGCCAAGACAGATTTCGATTTCTGGCAAATTAATTAAGACGACTATGAAAGCACCTTCTTTTTTTATTCTTGCTTATAGACGACGTTAGAGTACAATATTAAGGTAACGGTACTTGCGACAAATATTTCGCGCTATTATCACATAGCCATTTTAACAGGAATATGAAGAAACAATCTTTCTCGGTTCAGCCATACAAAGTAGTCATGTCTTTTGTACAGACAGAACGTAACAGCGAAGTGTGTCGCGATGGCGACATTAGGCAAAGTTCGTATTCTTATGATTGTTATTATTGTAATTATTATTATTACTATTATTAGTATTATTAGTACTCTTATTACGATTATTGTTACTATTATCATTATTACTATCTTATAACAATGGAAGAAACGCAAATGCGATGAGAAGGAAACGAAGAAAATAACACCGACGACATAATGCCTACGCAATAATATATACTTCTACATATATATATATATATATATATATATATACATATACAGAAAGAAAATAGATGTATATATATTCTATAAATTTTTTACGAAGCATTTCAAATCGCTACTGCTCCTAAACGCGTATAAACGTCGATCTCTCTTTCTCTCTTTTCATTTCTCGTCCCCTCGCGACGTTTCTATTTTCGCCATTCGCGAATCGATTAAAAAGGCTGGAAAATAGTGGTCGACTATTTTGAACAGTTTATTCCAGCTGCATGAGACTTTACATTCGATTTTTACATTACTTATTTACTAGAAAGAAAAAGAAGGAGAGAGAGAGAGAGAGGGAGGGAGAGAGGAATCGAATTTACGGGAATGGCGCTTCGAGATCGTTCATGGATCACCGATCGTTGATGTATTCGTTCTTTGCTCAGTATTCTAGGCTGTAACCGATACCGAATACTTTCGATGTAACGATTAAACACACACGATTTGTAGTTAATTCTCTGCGACGAAACGATATAGCGCAGCGGCGCAGCGCTAACACGAGGAAAAACGCAGCTTTTCAATTTTGCAGGTAGCGGTTTTTTGATCGTTAAATTAGTAATAAACACATACACACACACACACACACACACTCACTCACACATACAACGCAGCACACGTGGATTCTCGCACTTAGGTACACGGCAGGAGTTGTGCATACGGTTAGGCGATCCTTTTTAGAAAAAGGAAGAAAGTCCGGCGTGGTCTCGGCCGAGGGCGGCTACGTTCGCCGCGCAAATCTTGTCTCGAATCACTGATGTATACATTGTATAAAAATACATATCGCCGCCTGGCCTTTTATTGCCGGCCGTATCTCCTCGGAGTTGCACATTAAAAGAAATTATTCTTGACGTACATATGTGTAAGCTGGTTCCTCGGATATTTGACACACGCGCAGTCTTCAGAAAGTTATATTATTGCTTGAATGGTATGGCATTCTCTTTTGTTATCACTCTTTCGCTATCAATTGCTGAAGGTCATTGCTAATAGCAAAAGGTTTTTATTACGTTATTGATTGTAACAATAAATACCCATAATTTATATTGTCTTTTAACTTCAATGTGTAAACTGAAGCTGCATTACATATTCCTGCCGTGCCAATTAAGGTTTATCTTTTGGCTTTAAATAACTAAATATGATCACTATTTTTATAATCGGATAAAAGATACGCGTAGAGGGGTGTTCATTATTTTATCTTATCTAAATATTTACGGCAAATCAGGAAAATATTTTTCGCGCATTTTGTTCGCGTCTAAATCTCTCGTTCTGACGTACTACCTATACGTTCGTGTGTAAGATATTCAAGTTTTTCTTGTTTTTTTTTTGTAAAAAATTTTTTAACCGTTGAATTGAGGATCATGCAAAATAACTTGAAGAATTTTATATAAATTTTCTTCTGATACATGGAAACAACGTGAGAATGAGAGAATGACGCACGTGTAAAAAGCTGAGAAACTTCGGCTGGCCAAACGTGGCTGCCCTCGATTGCGCAGATAGCCGCAGTTGGCGAGGACACTGATACGCGACACGCGCAAAACGGGGGAAGATGCGTGGACGACTCATCACCCTCGCGTCGAAATTGCAAGTCGCGCCCGGGCGACGTCGATTGCATCGCGAATTTTCTGACAACGACGACTCCGACTTCCCTCGCGAGCAAGCGATTTACATAAAGTAGAGACGCTACATTTAAAAGGTATTTTAACACGTGACATTCTTCGCAGGGAAAAACGTATGTAACATTTTATACATAGTGTCTGCGCCCAATTACAAATTCATGCTGTGCAACACAAGTCCGTCGCTCTTTCATTCCCGAAGCACGGGGCCAAAGGAGGAGAGAAGACGTTCCGAGGGAGATGGATCACGATTAAAAAGTCACCATAGTGGAACTCTCTCTTTCTTGAGGTCCTACAGGAAAAATTAACGTCCCGGAGATATCATCCTGGACGGTTTGACAAGTATCCCGCTTTTGTTATTAATATTCTGGTAGTTAGATAGAAAGAGAAACTAAAGAGAGCCTGTTGAAATTATTTTGACATTGTCGACGAAAGCAGACGCATCGCCGTTTTCGCATGCCACTAAGTTTCTTCAATGCGACAAGCAAATAGTGGACGAATGACGAATGCAAGAGTTCGGTTCTAATTATGTCGACTCCTTAACCGTCACTATGCCAAACGCGACTTGGTACGATCCACATGCACCTGTGTCCCTTTCTATAATTCCGGAGGAGCTCGACATCACAGGCGGAGAGCCTCTCGGCAATCTCGAAATTGCTTAGCAGAGGACACTGCAGAACGCAAGTTCATCGTCGAGAGAGGATCCCTCGAGATCCCTCCATCGGAGTTTCGCGACTTTGCCTGCCGCATACTTTCGTCCTTCGTCTTTCAACTATTGAGTGGCTACGCACGAGTAATATGTATCATCGAGTACCTTGATCCCTCAAATTCTCAATCTCTATCGCCTGCTCGCCGATGAAAATAAAATCCTGCGATCTCTCATCGAAGCCGCCTCTCGCTTTTACTCTACCGCGATTGGTTCATTCGCGTGTGCGGATGTGATTCTGAATTCTTCGATTCCAGGGCCGAGACGCATGTCCCATGTACGAAAGGTGTTCGTTTAATGAAGCTCGAAGCTAATTTCGTACTGAGAACTGAATCGAGGCGAACGTGGATCCGAGTTTCGACAACGTCCTCTCCCGCGATCGCGAAAAACGTCGCGTGCGAAATTGAAGAGCAGTGAAAACGCGGGACACGAGGAAAGCGAGCGGAAGGAAGAAGCCCCAATCGCGGTAGACGGATCTAATCACGCGTTCTTTATCCAGAATCAGCGATTTAAGAGATTGTTCTGTATATAATATATATAATATAATCTTGGATTGTACGATTGTACGTCGAGCGCACTGATTTGTAACACTTGTAACATGAAGATTAGTTCGAATGTGAACGCGACAGAGAGGAGACTTCTTGCACCGCCCCCGCCCCGCTCCTGCCCTCCAGATGATATCCCCAATCGCAGGGTGAGATGGACTTGAGAGCTCCGTGCGTCACCATCCTCCCTCTCAAGAACGAAACAGCTCAAGTAGATGACTTTCAGTCGAAAATCAAAATTAATTCATCATCATTTGATTTTTATTTTATTCATTTTTTTTATTCTTTATTTTTTATAAAACCGTAAATTATAATCGTAATAATTTAACGTTATTTAGATTTTAAAAGAGATAACAAAATTGATCAAAGTGTCAATCACACAGTTTTAAATATTAAATTATACTTGTGGCCAAGTGTTATTCTATTAATATTATATCTCTATTATCGTATAAGTTGTGAACTAACAGATTCGATCGAATGAAAACGATTGTTGATTGCGGTTAAAAGCAGGTGCCGCAGGAGTGGTGGTGGTACCGGTGGTGACGAAGTTGTGTTGTGTATCTATAAGTTTTCATATATATATATATATATATATATATGATTGATATGATATATATATATATATATATATTGCATAAAATATGTTTATTACATATTTTCACTATGCCAATATGCATTTTATTCATATTTGCCTTATAACGCCCGGTTTCCCCGTATTGCCCTATGACTTCTTTTTTTTTTCTTACTATCTTACTATCAGTAATTCGTTTTTAACACGATTCTGTTAATTTTAGTCCATAAAACTATGTACAATGTTTAGAACAGAACTTTAGATCGAAAAGATTATTTTTCAGTTTTATTGTTTTAACATTAATTTTTATTATTATATATATTAATTATACATATTTATTATTTTTGTCATCATTATGTCATTAATTTTTTCAAATTACACTGAGATGAAAAAAGGAATAATAAAATCAAAAATATTTTTAACATTTTGTTTGCACGGTACATTTGACAGGAAAATATGACATAAGAATAAAGGGAAAATGATGTCAAAATGATTGGAGAATATTTTTGTCTCTCTGATAACAATTTATTATTATTATTATAGACTTAATTATCAGTTTACAAAAAGCTACTAGAAAGTTTGTCAAATTTGAAGTGAAACAACTAGGTAAGTAAAAACACATCTCACAATGAATATTATGACAAATCATAAAAAAATCCCTCGATCGATTTATGTGAATGAATGTCCTATATCATAAATATTCGTTTCTTGATTAATCTCATTTTCATTGTTTGTCAATACATACATGATATGTATCTATATGTATACGTATAGATAGAAAAGTATAAGAAACAAATTTAAAAAATTAATAAAAATTAGACTTTTATGGAACTTACTATCTGTAGCAGATTTGTCAGTGAGAAAAAATTTTAAGAAATTTTATATATTAATTCTTACAACTAGTCACGAGAAATTGCAAAGGTGGCATTTCAACTCGTGAGAGAAAGAGGCGTGCTGTATCTGTTCATGTTTGCCGTAGCTCTGTTTTGAAAATGATATTGTCTCAGCTGAGTACCTTTGCCGCCAGTCCAAATGTGTCCATTGATCCTATAAGATGTCATATTATAGGCTTCCATCATCAATAAAAAAACATCGATTATCTTCTTAGATGTTTCACACAAAGCTACATGCAGTTGAATTTCGCTTTAATGTAGGATAATTGAACTATGAACCAACTATTTTTCTGTTGCTTATAGAATAAAAATTAATTGTAAAGTCGGTGAATGATTCAATTTGCCATTGAATTGTTTCACAATGAACTATATATTTTTTCATAGTAAATCATATTTTTTTGCATGGCAAACGTCTGAATATCATATTCGTGAAATGCACATAAGGTTTTAATAAAACTATATTTTAATTTTTATTCTATACTTTCTGATACAAACGATAAAGAATTTCTTTCTTAAACAAAATGACATTAAATATATTAAAAATAACAACAATAAACGAAATAACATAAAATTTTGCCGCAAAAATATCCACTACAAGTACAATTTTCGAGAAATCCAGCCTCACAGGTACGTACAATATAGCAATAATGTTTCCGCTGCTAATGTTTTAGAATATGTTTGTATTTTATGCTTTCGAACACAAAAAATGCGAATCTATTCGATTTTTTTTTTCCTTCCCTTTCGCGTTCTGCTTATTTTATAATCGCCGTTAAAAGTAATGATTTTGCGCGCGCGACAACAGCACGCAGCTAATATGCGGCGCTCCCTGATACTTATGCAACTCATAAATTTCAATTTTGAAACACAGAAAGTCAGAAATTGTGCCTCCAACTAGTACAGCGAATCTTAAGGCAGCTTAAAGAAGAGGTATTTAGACAAATGGAAGATAAACATGGGGAATAATCCGAATGAGAGCTGAATTATTGTGCGTAATAGAGCGATCATAGTGACCTTAGAGCATACATTGGCGTTTAATCAGCTGGTTAATATGGCAGATCAATTTCCATGCAGATCACCGCCTGTATTCCAAAATGTAACTGGGAAGATGATCGATATTAACATATTACTTTATATAGAAGAAATGTTTAAAACGTACACCCGCGTCCATGAAAGCTCGTATTATCTCGTAGAATTTGCCGCGCTTAAAGCAATACCTAATATGTCTAATCCAAAATATATTATAGATAAGATAGCGCAAAAATATAACGCCAACAATATTCGTATTTGGACTCAACTTCGTCCCAACCAAATATATATTTTCACATTTAACATGGGTGACGAACGGAAATTTATCTTTTCTGATAATATGGACTTTAACCAAGATATTACAATTATATGCTTTTTATATCATATTAAATTAGTCGATTCTTTGTTGAATTTAAGCTTTAAGTTTATTTCGTGCGAGACAGTGAAGATCTTAGTCAATCTAATGAGAAAAAAGTACGGAATAGATTTTGATAACAACTCACTGATTGAAAATAAACTTACAATAGATTCTATAGCACACTCTTTTCCGAGTGTAACATTGGACATGATCTATAATAATTATGAACAAATTGGTTTTTATATAAGACTTATTGATTATTCCGTATTATTTCCTTATTTTGACATCCCTAACGCGAAAGTTTTGTCTGGCATACGATAAAGAATCAAATAATTATAATAGTAATTAAACAGCGAAAAAAAAGTTGATACTGCGGGTCTGGGAGGTGGATTGATTATTCGTAATTGCGGATTCAATATCTAGAAAGAGTCAGGAACCGCTCTCGAGTGAAGCTCCGTCAGTCGTTACAGTGCACGGATTACAATTGATAGCAATCATCTTGTTATTACATGGGACATAAAATACAACTCCAAATTATATCCGTGGTTAATCGACTCCTCCTACGTTCCCTGCGAATTACAATCGGGATATAAATCAGCGTCCACTAACGACATACTTTCTATTCGACATCGTCGGAAAGACTAATAGAGGCAAAGGAACCATCTTATTGTAGTGATTTTATTTCATTCGGTAGACGATATGCGACCAAAGATAAGAATTGTCAAGTTTACATGTGATTATTAAATAACTAATTTACAATTGAAATAAATGTAAAAAAATGTAGATCTATAAAGAATATAGATATCATTTCGCCTTGATTATTAACGATATAATTTTTAGTTAATGTATAGCGAATATTTTCATTCTTGTTGCCAGTTTGTTGCAATCTGCATATATAAGTATATAACAAACGCGAAGAAATAAAAACGAACGTGTTGCTTAATGAGCAAGACCGATATTCTAAAGAGACGATGTACGTTTCATCCGGAGACTTTCGTTCGCGTGATTCGACTGGTGAATTTCGTCAAAAACGACATCCCGAATCCTTCCTTTTCCGCCTTTCTACAATGCACCTACCAATGTGCAACCGTACGCGTAATTGCATTCAGCGTCGCGAATTTCGGTCTGCATTCGTGACAGGTTTATGTTGACGCGATGGAAATCGAGGAAAGCAAATTAACAAGTCCACGATACAATACTCGACACGGTAAAAAGCTAACGACATCCGGTTATTATATCATTCTATCTTCGTCTGACAACATAATATATTCTTAAAATGCATTGTTGCATTCGAAACGTTAACGTGTGTTTTATTTGTTGTTTCTATTTGATCACACTTATTAAAAATACTAGTATATTGATGTATTAAAATTCTAAAGCATATTATAGTGATCGAAATCACAAATAAGATGCTCTCTGCATTTATTCTCTAAGCCAATAAAAAATTTAAAGTGCAAAATATTTATTATTATTATTCTAAAATATATTTTCATTTTTAACTTTTTCGAATTCTATTTCAATGTAGCGTGAACAATCTTGTGATCTAATATAAAATAAATAATAAAATTTTAAATAATAAATATAAACAAATAAACAAAAAATTAAATCGGTAATAATAAAAAAAAGTATTGAATGGTTGAAGAAGAAGAAGAAGAAGAGGCGTAAGATCTCATTAATAATTCAAAGAAGATTCCCTAGTAGCACGTGTTGGTTTTTTATACGTTTCCTAAACGTTTCTAATATTTTAAATACGTTTAGGAAATGTATATGAAACGTATATAAACCATCATGTGCTACCTGGGTTATATGGCACTTTTCACTTTTTTACTGCAAGATTTGATATATAAAATCAAACCTTTCGATTTTAAATCAAAAATTTCTCCTTTGAATTACTCATTTAATAGCGTCGATTATACATAGGAGAGTGTAAAATTCTATTTAATTATCATTCGTAAAGCAATCTCGCGCGTTCCAACGTAACCGCGTGATTTTTGGCACACGCAACCCGACACGTGGATGTCACTTTCTTGATCATCGGCAAAGTGGGAGTCGCTATAAAGAGAGGATATATTCCGTAGCGATAGTCAGTGAGTTTAGTGAGAGTGCCGTGATCATTTCACCGCTATACCGTGAAAGTCAGATATGAAGGTACGCGCTTCACAGTTCTTATACGTCGTTCTGTTCATCTATCTTGATTTGTGGAGATATGTGAAGTGTTATTAATATTTAAACGTCGTTTGAGAGAAGCTTCAACTTTCGCGGCTTTTCATATGATAATAGTTCACGCAAGTTTGTTAATCTCTCACGATTTACTTATTCCTACAATGGCAATGATCGCAAATCTTGCAGTAAAGAAGTGAAAAGTGCCATATAATCTTCTTTGAATTATTAATGAGATCTTACGCCTCCTCTTCTTCTTCTTCTTCTTCAACCATTAATTCTTTGTTATCAAACACGGATTTCACACGACTCGAGGCACCATACCACTCATCCACGTGAAAGTTCCACGACGTTTGACCGTAACCTTTCTTTAGTATCGTCGTTGCGAGTTTCACACTTGCAACAATGAAGAAAAATTATGCGAGATCGCTCCGCAGCCTTCGGCTACGAGAGCTGCGAACCATGAAGGAATAATTACTGCAGCGTTAACGTGTTTATTGAAATTTTTTCACTTTCTACAAAACGAGGGGCAGGCCCCTCACATTAATCTTACGCAAGTTATTTTGTTTATTATAATTCGCAGTGTTGATCTTAGGCGCATTGCACATAGATCTATCGCTTGTATTCCTGATTTCACTATGATTGTTCATTAAACATATCTGAACACTTCATCCCGTGTGTGTGCTCATCTCTCCAGCTCCAAGCCTTTATTTGCGAAGAGAAAGATCCAAATTTTCCACGATATTTTCCTTTTTAATGCACCACGGAAATACCTTAGAGGTTCATGAATAGATTGCACGAAAGTACTGGAAAGTTCGGTTTTCGCACTTAAACTGCTTTCATATCTTCTTCTGTGATTTATTTTCTAATTAGATCACTTTCCAGCTATTATGTGTGTCCGATACGGAACGAAAGGTGAAAAAGTTGACAAGTGAATGATATAATCCAAGCAAGTGACAAAAAATTGTTTCTTACACGGGGCTGCAAAAGCTTGTATCGAAAATTTTTCTTACTCCATCCCCTTTCTATTTTACGAAAATAGCTTTTATTTGAAGGGCTCGATTTTGATTCCTTAGTACGGAAGTCAGTCACGTATTTATAAAAAAAACATTTGTTATACCGGTTCTTTTTAGAAATCGCCGGGAATGCGCGCAGCAAACGACTGCAGGCGAACTAGGTCAGCCAATGACTCTACGCATGCAAGATCAAGGTTACGGTGATCACTCTCACTCGTTCAAGTGGGACGAGTCTTTGCGACGAGACCACCGTCGATTATTCAATTTCGTCAATTTCATTATATTTTTTCGTGTCTGCCACGCAATTCGGAATTGTTCTCGTTCCATTTGGCCTGTCAGATTAACGACAGCTCGTTCACGAGACAGACGCGATGCTTAAAACCCGGAAGAGACAAATTGTTCCACAGAGAGAAGCAGATTGCGCAACTCTGATCTTATCGCTTATAATTGACGATAGTTTAGTTTTAGTTGTCCCGCAGTATCTGCGTGAAATCATCAGCACTCGCGAGATAGCTGTTCTTGCCTCAAGTCATGTATGGCGATCCGCGTGGTGAGCGCACTTGGAATTGCCGGTAGTCGCGTGACTTTCACCCGGCATCGCTCTACTTGCTGCACTCCCGTCGATGCGCTCTACGCTCGAGCAATTCGGAAATCAACACACGACCCTCAAAATACACCGTGGTGAAAAGTTAACGACGCTTAACGGATCAGAAAGACTTCCCCGAGCCGCGATTATAGTTTGTGAACTCGGCGGTCATCAATCATTAGTCTGTTATCGCCATACTTCATCACAAATAATAAAAATAAAAAACCTAGGACAAAATAATGAATTCGTTTAACATTGCTTTCTTATTTAATATTGGAGATGTGCGAATCAAGAATTTTTTATGTCGAATCGAATTTCATTTTCTTTTTGCAATCCGAATCGAAACGAATCAAGTCGTTAAAAAATATAATCTTTAATTAATAATATAATTATTATTATTATATATTATTATATACAGCCATCGACAAAATTATTAGGCAC
>VBVQ01001477.1:0-34204 GCA_011636635.1 Tetramorium simillimum
GCGGAGGGAGGGGCGAGGGGGCGGGAGAGGATGAGGACGAATAGCCGAGGCTGCCTGTCGTGTCAAACGGGCCGTGCCGCGCGCGCGCGTCCACCCGCCCGCATACTATTAGATCCCGGTGGTTTTCAATGGAAACGGGCTCCCGGCCGCGGCACGACGCGCCGACGACGTGAGTGCCGCACCGATCGACGTCGCCGTACGGACCCGGGAGTCGGGCTACTCAGGGCTACTGTCGCGGCGTGAAAACCTTGCGAGAGAGTCCATCTCTGTCTCTCTCTCTCTCTCTCTCTTTCTCGCAGGTGCGGCGCGGCGCGTCGCACGGCAGATTCGGCTTCGCGGGGACGACGTCGGGTGAGTAAAAGAAAGAAAGCACGATGAACGCGCGCGCGCGCGCACGCACGTATAGTGCACGCGCGCGCCCGCGCGCACTGTCAAATTAGAGGGCGACGCGGCGGGAATGATCGACGTGCCGGCGCGGTCTCCCCCGTGGAATGCCGCGCGCGTACACCGCCTCGCCGCTCTCTCTGTCTCTCTCTCTCCCCCTCTCTTTCTTCCTCTCTTTTTCTCGTCTCTTTTTGCATTCTTCTACGCTACGCCGCATTCCTCTATTGATTCCCCGCGAATGTCGAGGGACGCGCCGCGCGGCGGTGGCGCCGACGACGACGATCGCTCGGAGTAGCGCGCCCGACCCGTCATCGTCGCCGTCGACGGCTTTTAACTCCGCGGACTTCTTCGACCGTCGGCCAGTCGGTGGTTCGAAAAAAACCGCCGTGTGCGATCGCGGGGTGATCGGCCGTTTTCGAGACGGAGAGTGCGAGAGAGAGTGAGAGAGGTACACGTCGAAAAGCCGCGCGAGATTCGCCGCCTCTTCTCGTCGCCCGTCGCCGTCACGTCGCTTGCGGAGGAATTTCACAGTAGGTACACGATTTCCACCGCGACGGGCCGTGCCGCCCCCGCGAGCTCGTTCCGCAAAAGTCGGACGAGAAACGGCGGCGTGCCGACGTTGACGTTGACGCTCGCGTCGCGGAATTTCACGGCGAATTCCGCGACACTAGACGGCCGTGAACCGTCCGCGTTATTCGCGACTCCGTGATTCATCGGCTCTGCATAGCGGCGGTTCTGCATACAAATCAATGCCGATTGATTGATTTGCGTGGTTCGCGCCCTTTGATCTCTCGCGGGGGGAAAAAAGAATTCGCCGCCGCGTCGGCGAATCGGCACGAAAACGGTAAACAGCGCGAATCGCGCGACGGAGTCTGCCCGTTTTGCTGGCTGTTCGCAGAAGTCTCGTGCGCGTCGCGAGGAATCGCGCACGGTCGCCTGGCTTAGGAGAAACGAGAGAAACTCGGCGCGCGCGACACGCACGTGATACACGCTCCGCGTATCACGAAATCTGAATTCCACGGCGAGATCGGCATTTCTTAAAATGGTGATGCTCCAAGACGACGGCGCCTGGAATCCCGTCCGCGGAATTCTTTCCGGCGCGTCCGTGGGAATCCGCGGCGACTCGTGATATATGATTTATGATTTTAAGGCTCGGTTACACCAACGTTATTTCGACTTTGAGTGAAATGTGTGTCTTTATTTATTTAGGAAGAAAGATGAAGGTGGACACACGTTTAAGTCTCGCTTAAAGTCAAAATAACGTTTGTGCAACTGGGCCTTAATGCATTTGGGTTTTCACGAACAAAAACGGACCCTTAACCCTTTGAGGATCGGTAGCTCTTTAAAGAGCCAAGACATTAATTTTACTAAAGATTTTTACTTTCGAATTTTATAAAAAAAAAGATATTCAATCACAATTCATTGAAATAAAATTGTTCCTCTTGGTGAAAAAAAAACCGGTCCTTAAAGGGTTAATGTTTGTTCGCAATACCGTCACCTTCTTACAGTTTAATGCTTTGTCTCTTACCCGCTGAAATTGCCTCTTTCGCAAGTGCGCAAAATTTAGAAATTTAGAAAGTGCACTAGACGCGAAGGAATTTATGAGAGATTGAATCTACGGTAGTAATGGACTTTGTTCTCTTCTAAATGAAGATAGATGTTTCTTGGCTATCTTCCTGCCGGGTATTTTTACAGAAAATTTATCACGTTATCAAATCATAGATATGTTTAAGTGACTCTTTGTTTTCTTTTAATTTGAATACATTCAATTTTATTATTAAATATTTAAGTAGCTTTTTCTCTGTTCTTAATAATATTTGAAATAAAATTCTCTTTCATTGTTCTTTCATGAAATTGCGACTTTTACACAAAATTTGAAAATTTGCACTAGACGTGATAAGATTTATAACAGATTAAATCTACGAAAATAACGGACTTTGTTCTCTTCCAAATAAAAGTAAATATCTCTTGGTTATCTTCCTGTCGAATATTTTAACAGAAAACTTATAAAATCAGATATTTAATTTTCTTTTCTTTTAATTTTAAATAATTAATTCTTTACTCCTTTTCTTTTTATAACATTCTTTTAATAACATTCGAGATAATGCTTTATTTTTCGCATAAAAAGATATTTGTAATTTCATGTTCGTGCTCGTCGCGTACTTTTTAACACGTTTCTGCGTTTCGGTAAAAAACGCAACGATACGTATTACGGCAAATAGAAGAGAAACGATTAGCTCGCTTGACGTTTCGTTCGTCGGCGCGTAAAAATTCTGTGGAACGCGCTCGCGTTTGGAATTCCATCGGGTGCGTCGAACTTTTCTTCAGTGATCGTGTCGATCTTTGTTTGGGGTAAAGTCGTTGCAAATGAAATATTAGTTTACGTTAACGAACTAAGCGAATTCTTTTAGGAATTTAGAAAGGAAAGAATGCGCGTTTCAAGCGGTTCCTTTTTCTCGTGAAAATTTTTTGAAAATGCGTCCTCGCACGTTCCATTCATTCCATTTCTGAAATTTCATCGCCTTTTTATCATCCCGTCGCGACGGAAGTCTTGCAATTCTTACGCTCTCACATATCGCGACGTTATTGTTTTTCTTGGACGGCGGTCGATTTGTTAACTTTGCGAACGCGCAAGTAGTAGAAATCTGCGCAGCGCATCGCGTTGCATCGCTTTGACATCGGACGTTTTCCCAAGAAGTCGACCGTATCACATTCGTTCACGTATCCATTATTCGATCTTTTTCTAATTTTTCGCAATAATTTCGATAAAACGGGTCTGTATTTTATACAAATTGTATACAAATTAGTTTTATTTATTGCCACGTTTTTTTACTGAAGTGAGAATACATTTAGGAACAAAATCAGAGAGAAAGAAAAAAAACAGCTATTAGAAATTTAAATGTATAAGCATATTTTATATAATTATCATTCGGATTGAATTTTTTTTCCACGAATTCGTCAACAAGAACATTCGACGAGAAATCTCGATCAGCGGTTTTGAGTTCTTGCGTTCTCGAGCTCCGCAGTCGCGTGTATAATCGCTCGCATACCACGTGCTATTCAGTGCGTATATATATATGTATATATATACGCTCATATACAGGGTGTACAGATTATTCGACGAATCAAAATTACTCTTTTCGTGAAAGCTTTGGATTTATAGGAAAATTTGATTATTTTTAATATTCTGACAAATAAATCTCTATTAATATCATGTCAACTGTTTCTTTTAAAGCCAAGCTTTTGTTATTTATTTATAGCTTTAATTTTAAATTTCTTTAAAAAGATTCCATTATGTATAAATATTTATATTAACACTATTAAACAATTTCTCGACATTTAGTTAGATAAATATCTTTGTAGGTAATAAAAATTATATTAAATTTGAAGTTTATTTGTAATTAAATAAGTAGAATAAATCTTCGCTGTTTTAATTTTCGTGAATATCTCCTTATTATTTGAAAATTATTAATTCCGATATTAATAGCGTTTACTTTCAACTTATTGTTAGCTTCTGTACTTTTTTTAAATGAGGACAATAATTTTGGAACACACTATGTATCCGGTCGAATCTTTGGTCAAGATAACACGTGAGAATCTGTCGATCGAGTGGTTAGAGCATGCATGACGTTAGTCGAAGGTGCGAAGATTCACCGTTTTTTCTGTGGATTGTATGTACACCGTTAATTTAACGCTCTCACATTATATACGTACATTCTAAATCCTCGCGATAATTTCCGTTCAAAATCTAAATCCATATCAAAATACATATTGAAAGAAATCGAACGCGTGAACGAATATTTAAATGAATTTATTTAATTTTATTGATATTCATTGTTCATGTCTTTTTAGAAAAGATATACAAAGTTTAATATTTTTATACATATTTCTTATTCGAATGTGACTTGTTTAAGTTCGTAATTATTGCACTATTTCCCAAGAAATCGACCGTAATATATCACGTATTCTTATATTATCGCTTTTCTGTTATTTAGGGATACAAAGTAATAATAAAAATGAGAAATAATACAAATATTAGGAGAATTCTCTTTTTTCATTCGACAAAATGAGAATTTTAAAAAAATCGAATAAAATTATACTTGGAATTGATTGAAGCTATAGTAGATAACGTCATCTGTTTCATTTTTTTAATGGGATTGAATCGATCGACGGAGAGAGTGACGCAAAAATGTTTGCAAGTGTATTACAGCTGAATTTTGCATATATGGCGTGCGTTGAAAGGATTTACGCCTCCGGATTCCGAGGCTGTCACATCGATTCGTATTTACAAACGTACGTCATTTCGCGCACAATGACGTTGCATTATGCGCAACGACTCTCGCGTTCGCGCGATACACTTTATCTGGGCCGTCCTTTCGTTTAAATAGCACGCCAGCTGACGACGCTGTGATTCATAAAGCGTTTACACGGCGCGGCATTCGTGTAAAATTGAGAGGAAGGGGCACGGCTGAGGAACGGCGCGCCTTTGTAAACCAGATTCATCCTCTCAACTTTATCTCGTGGCTTTATCACACGAGAAACTCGACAAATACGACAACGCGCGAAATCGGGCGGTGCCTTCTTAGAGAGTCGAGGATTTCCTTTAAAAAAATTAACAAGTTTGAAGAATTTCGAGAGTGATAATTTAAATTGATGAAAGCAACTTAAATGTATAAAAGTTTATGTATATAAAACAGCTATGATGATTAATATTAATCCAGCGAAACGGCAATTATTAAGAAAAATTTAATAATACTTAATATCGATAATCGAAGTTGTAGTTTCTAATCTCATTATCTGAATAGAATTGATATCGTAATTTCGGAATTCTTACATTAATTTTTTTATTCATTTCCTTGATTAATTTCAATTCAAACGGAGCATTTTAACGTATTTTTAATGAAAAATTAAAAAACAATTTAGTAACTTTAAGAAGAAATAAAATAACGTCTTTTTTCGACGGTTTCCGTTGGCTCGCGCAAAATCTGCAAGTCGCTAAAAAGAACGAAGAAGTAACCAAAGCACCGGAAAGAGCAGAGCGCGCAAAGCGGTAGGGAGGTGGATAAAAGGTTGTTTATATTGTTATGATGAAATCGTGATGTCGACCGTACGGTGTTGCGAGAAGCGGGAAAAGCACGCGAGGAGGATGAGAAGGAATGAGAGAGGTCGCGATTCAGATAGCAATGGCTTTGAACCAACCACGATTTTTCCATTTCCTTTTCAAATTCGAAAATATTGTCTCTCTTACACTTTGGAGAATATTAAAACAAAAAGCGAAAGCGATCATATCAAGTTTTCTTTTATATTTTAAGAGAAATATATGTGTAATTAAATATATAATTAGAAAAAATTCACGAAATGCAGAAATTGACCAATTATTATTAAAAATATCAAATTGAATCTCTTGATATCTCTAAATGCAAACTGAGAAAATTGTATGAAATTTTCATGTGAAAAGACTATAACATTATATTATATATTATATAAAATGTTTGTAAAATATTTGAGTTTAATTCATTAACGTATCTATTTTTATCAAATTCTTAGGGAATGTATCTTAATCGATCTTTTATCAAACAGATTCTTTTCGAATTAAAAACTTTATCTACATTGGTGGAAGAAATTAAATTATCACGTCTGATTAAAGTCTGACGTGTCACATATACTTTTATTTAACGCTATATTTCTACTCATATAAAACGTCAATATGGCTAAATGATAAATAAGTATGATAGCGTTCCTTTAAGTAATTAACATTGTCACTTCGTATCTGTTTTCTTTATTTTTTGCCATGATATATCTGAGAAATGTCAAATTACTCAAGTTATATACTTGAATTTTATCTGGAATCTGTTTTCGATATTAATATATAATTTTCATAATTATGCATTATAATTCCTGTAATTTAGAAAGATGTGATAATCATACATTTTCCAATTTTGTAACTCGAGAAAAATGTGAACATCGGAAGAAATGGAAAGTGACTAAAAAATAATTAACTTTTCTTTTCGTAGTAATTTTCTTCGGTGACAAGTTTTTACTATTATATCGGAGATTTCGATTTAATATATGTATAAGAGAAAAATTATCGTCTCAATTGAAACGATTTAACCGTATTTTATTTAGAAATTAAATTCGAAACGTATTACGAAACTTGTTAGAAGACTATCAGCCTTAGTTTGATCTTATTAGGTAATCATGTACTTGACATAAATATTGTTATAATTATAAGCTATTTAAATTGTTTGAAAATTATTAATGCCTAACATATTTTAAATTTTATCATTTTAAAAGAAGTCATTTTAATTGGATAATCATATAATTTGAAAATTATTACTCTCGTTACGGAAGAATCGACTTTAAATTCCTGTGGCGAAACGTCGCGGAAAATTGTAGAGGCAGCGTCATAACATCTAATTAAAGCGATTATCAATCGGCGTTAACGTGCTACACGAACGCGAACGTGTCGATCCCATTGCTAGATACGCGGCGCGAGAAGAGGTCCGCGAAAGGTGTGCCGCGGGGGTGGGGGGTCCTCCCGCGTGCGGGGAGGCGCCGACGGTGAGGAGTCCGCATTCCACAGACAATGTCACGTTTTTTAATCCCCGTTTTACTTTATTTGCGCCGCCTTCGGCCGCGAGCAAGGCCCAAACAGTTAAAGTTTGACTTTTGTCCCTGTACAGAACGGCTGATTTTGTGACGTGGAAGCGCAGACGGGACAAGGACGACGTATCCTTGCCACAGAAACGACGACGAAGGAGGGAGAGCGCCGTGAGGCGGAAGGTTGGGGATCGACGACGCGCTCCGAGGGTGCGTACGAATTTCACGCGAGGGTGATACGCGAATAGAGAAGAAGGAGAAAGGAATTCAAACGGACGGAACGAACGAAAAAGAGAAGATATGTCCGCCGTCGAGAGTGCCTTGGACGTCCTTTCCAGAGCGGCGACAATGGTGCAAGGTCAGTTTATACCTTTTGCAATTTCATTTCGCGATTTATTTCGAGGACCTGGCCTTTCGATAATACGAAGAATGTAAAATATAAAAAGTTCCAAGAAAAAGCTTGACGAAAGGAAAAATATTACATGTTTAAAGATAAACCTGTCTTCTTTTTAAACTTTTCAAAACTTAATATTTCTCTTGTCGTTATAAACATAGTTCCCTTAAAGACAGCTTCGTTTTCTTAAATCATGTAGAATTTAATCTTTCTTTCGTCGTTATAAATACACATAAATATAGTTTCCTTAAAGGCAATTTTGTCTTCTTAAATTTTACAGAATTTAATCTTTCTCTTGTCGTTATAAATACATATATAGAAATATAGTATCCTTCCTTCTCTCCCCATCAAGTTCGCCGAATATTGCGAAATTGTTGGCAATTTCGTTAGCAATAATGGTACATTAAGTTACATCATTCTTAAAACAGTAGGAACCCGGAGATTTTATTATCTTCGTGATGATCGTCTTAAAAAACGAAATGTTCGGTCGTAAGAAAAAGTGTGTCAAGTATTTCGAACTCACAAATTTTTCGGTAGAAACAAAGGCGCGTTGAATTCAAAACGAACCATTTCGGTCGGACTTATTCTACCGTATTATCATTCAGGGAAATTCTTTCGTGCCTTTCTCGTTTAATTTTTCTTTGAACCACTTTCTCGAAACAGCATTTCTCTTGCTTCACCCTCCGTTTCTCCAGAAGATATGAATGCTTGATTGATGGGAATGCGGTATAAAGACATAATTTGTGACAATGAAATGCAACGCGCGATCGAATTCGCGCGGAATGCACAGACTTCAGAAACGACGACGACTGCTCGACATGCCGTCGACATTCCTCGCATAATTTGTTCAACAGTCATTCTATATTTCATGCGCGTGTACGACGACGTTAACGAAGCCTCGTTCGTATGCAAGCTGCAGGAGCGAATCGCCGTGGGTATCGCTATTATTATCGCGGGCGCCGAGTTATAATGCAACGTGCTATTACCTGACATAAATTCGCGATCGTAACATACTGTCACAATACGCGCAATCGTTTTTACATGGAATCGATCGCGCGATCGCGGGTGAGCAATCGCATTCTTCGCTTTGTATTCAACTGTCCGACTTACGAAATCCTCTTTGTACAATGATCCGGACGTTTAATGCTGAAACTAAAAGTGCAGACGAATACATTTTTAGAAATAAAAATAAATTTCGATATATACATATAAAACAAGTTATAAAAAATTTTATACCTTTTATTATTAAAAAAAATTACTAAATATATATATATTTGCACTGAACACATTATATATAAAATTGACCGGTGAGATAGATATATGTTAAAAGATAAACGAATAATAAGGTGCATTTTGCTAGAGTTTTAAAACTCCAATTATTATATTGCTCTACTAATTAGAACTTTAAAGACTAAAAGCCATTTTTTTAATAAACTTGTTTAACCTGAAAGAAAGAAAAATGAAAGATATGAAAGTAGTAGTATAGCGCACATATATGTATACATATTTATAATATTTTCTGCTTATTTATTGATAGGATAATGTCAGTTGTCTTTGATTAAGAAAATAATTCGACCTAAGAAACATAAAATAAGATAATTTTATTTGTTCGTTATAGGGCGTTTAACTGAATCCTAATGCTGAACACACGTGATACTTCGAAGTGTCACAACGGGTTCCGCATAGTTGCCGTTTATAGTTGCAATTCCGCGTATTGCAGATTAAGTACACGTGTTCAGCACGACGCGAGTGTCGCGCATTTGCTGATCTCGAATTTTTATTCGTCGACGGAGCGACGATCTTTCGCTTACACTGATACATTTTGTCAGGAAGTTTAGATAGAATGTGCCATGACTGCTTAACCTTCTATCGCATATATTTTACGGCTCGCATTCTATCTCTCGAATAATAAATGCGAAATGATGCAAATTAAATAATTCTAATAAATCATGCGCATAAGCAAATAAGCATTGAATTACGATTGACACTAGGTCGCAAATCATATTTAACGTAAGATTTAAAATTCAACACAAATGCAAAAATATGAATTAATACGTAAATAAGATATGTTATGTTTATTATTATATATGTTATTATTATTAGTCCCATTAAATTTTATTGCTTTCACGATGTTGCCTTATCTTCACTTGTCAATTTTGAAATTCCTATATTATATTCTGATAAAATTTTATACGATAAAATCCTATATAGGTAATAAACAGATTATAACTGTAAAAACTGAAGAAATTATATAAAGAAATAACGCCTCTTACTTAATTTCTTTTCTTTTAGTATTCGAGTCAATGAAACTCGATGCATGATACGCGGTGGATACGTGGATATCGAAAGGGTTAAAATAAACGCACGCTATCAACCTTGCTCGACGCATTCGCGCGTGCATCGCATCGATGCGCCGGTTACATCGCGCATATACAGGGTGGCGCAGAATTATCGTATGTTCTTCGAATAGAATTAATTTCATTCTATATTCCCGTAATCTCTTAAATTAGAAATTAGGACGCCCTCGAATTGACTATTGGCTTCCAGTTTTTCGTTAACGAGTCGATCTGTTTTATTAATATGTACGGGATCGCGTAGAATTATCGCATTTTCTTTAAATTGAAATAATTTAATCCAGTTCACGTAATCTTCTGATCTAGAAATTCGAAGATGAGCTCGAGTAAATTATCGATTTCTTGCTCCTCAATTTTTCTTTTAATAGAACTGTGTCTTATATTAACATGTATATTCGAGGTCGGGCAGAATTATCGCATGTTCGACTCGAACTAGTCTAATTTTAAATTTAGTCGATATAAAAAAAATCTTAAAATTAGAAGAAAGAAGTGGGGAAAGAATTGTCGACTATTCGTCCTCGATTCAACAATTTTTCCTTTCTGCCGTATTTTTATCGCTTAATGACTACGTCGCGCAACGTTATGAATTTCTCAGCGCGTTCCTCTTCATCGGAATGCTCAAAACAAGTTATATATCGTACATATGCAATTTAAACAAGTAATTGCGCATTTTTGAGTTTGATTTGGCTCTGAGCACTCCGTCAAAGACAAAGGAAAAAGGAAGAAAGACCTATCGAGCGCGTCTAGTTGATTTTAACGAATCAAAGGTCAATTAAATGATCAAAGGGCACATGTATGCGAATTTTTAGTCTCCGCACACCCAGTATATCGCGCCTACCTGTAAAAAGGGAAAGAGAGAAAGAGACGGAGAGCGGGAGGGAGCGATCGAGAGAAAGAGAAAGCGAGAAAAGAGACGAGTTGGCTTCCAGCCGAGCGCGCGCGCGCTTATAGTACCTTATAAATACACGCTTAATTCGCGGTGTATCCGTGCAGGATACCCTCGGTGCGCGCCCGTACGGGTGCCGGCATGCGCCCGTGTGCGTCTGTACGTGTAAAAGAGACAACCTCCTTCGATCCCACGTGTTGCCACGGGGAGAAGGGTGGCGGACGGACGGGCGAGCCGAGGCGGCGGATGAATGAATGAATCTTAAGACAGTCGTGAGTGGCGCATTCACGAAACCGCGAGAGCGCGCCTTTGAGAGACGCTTTTCTCCTTCTCTTTTTGAGAGAAACGCGCATTTTTTTTCTCTCCACCTCGCGGTCTCGCCGTTTCCATTCCTCGTCGCCGTCGTTCCTCCCTTCGGCGTGCGCACCGCGCGATTACGCTAAATGACCGTTTCGTTATCCGCGGCTACGCCGAACAGCGGGCGTCGTGGGCTCTGTGCGTGTGTTCGCGTGTCTTCCTCCGCCGCTGCGTTTTCCGTCGCTTTCGCGGTTTTCGAGTTTCCTCCCCTCCTCGTTCGCCGCAGCTTCTGCAAGCGGAGATAGATCCAGAAGAGCCAAGACAAAGAAGAGATACACCTTCGTGACGACTCTCAATTTTATTTTTCGACAGTATAAATCTCTTGGTAAAAATCTCAAGCGCGACTCGTTTTGTCTTAACGACCTATCAAAGTTCCCATTATTCATTTATGATTGTATCTGACTGAGGGATACACTTTTCTTTTTATCCTTCTTCGATCCTAAGTTCTTCCGATTTTTCGTAGTGATCCCGCGATCTTCTCTCCCGATTTCTTACGCAGCGTTCGCCAACGCCATCGGCCGTATATCCGCGAGCGGATGAAACGATAATTGTATCGGTTAACGGAGAAACTAACATTGTATCCGGAAGTTAAGAAAAATTTTTGGAAAAAAGAAGAAATCAGTGCGCCTCTGCAAGAAGAAATGTTTGCAATAATTTTTAGTGAAAATTTTTAGTGGGAATGTGTCGTGCATATCCTTCATTTCAAGAATAAAAATCGCGAAGAGTGTATCGACTTTTATCGATCGAGTTTCATCAAGGAATAATCTTCGTTGACCAATGATAATTTATTTATTACATCGCTGGTAAAGACAATCGGCGTATATATTGTTTGGCAAACTTCAATTGGTATTTGTACAAGAGCGGAATCGATGCATATTTGTTCATATTTGTTCGCGAGAACTCGAGAACATTCAGCTTGTGCTCTCGATTGTTTTTAATAGATAATCGTGTGTCGCATTATCGACCAAGATAACTTGTTTTAGCAGAAATACCGTCTTACTTTCTTCGAATTTTATTTATGCACCCTTATCGTCAACCCGTTTGTTTTCTTACAATTGTTACCATTATATAATGGCCCTGATAGAAATAAAATACGAACCGCTATAAAATTATTAATGTATTATAAAATTTAAATTGTGCTATAATATTACTGAAGCTGAAGAAGTGAAGTGATAACTAAATCCTCGCTGGAAAAAATATAATACATTTTGGGAAGTGAAATAAAGTTTTGCCTTGCTCGTCAAGTGTTTGTTCGATATCTGAGAGAGGACAATATCGCAATTTGACTTCGCCATTAATGCTCTCAAAACCGATCAAATGGAGCTTCCATCCAAAAGAAGGCATCTCTGGCAGCCATGGCTTAATATCAATAGTTTCCGACTACTTCGTAAATCGGAAGGTATATCAATTTATAAAGCGTAATAAATGCGAGCTGAAGAGACCTAAAATTATATAAATAAATAAGAAAACATTATTATAAAAAAAGTTTCAGACAAATTTAAAGAACGAGTTTACAGCGAGCAAAAGTAGAAATTTCTTGCGTTGTTAGCTAATCGGATCTATTTGATAGAAATTATATAGGATAGTGTATAGATTTACTTCAGAGATTTCGAATCGATTTTTGTTAACGCAGAAGTAAATTAACATGAATAGTTTTCGTAAACAGAATTCTATTCATTCTGCAAGTATTTTAGGCATGCTGAGATTCTATCTATACGTTAAATTTCAGGATTACAGATAACATAATCATTCAATTTGAAATGGATTTCATTAATAAAAACAATTTATTAGTGCTTACTTATTGAAATATTTTACTAGATATGGCATCTCGCCTGGCGTTCAGCTGTTCTTTATTCCATTTTAGTTTGAATTTACAATTGTAACAATTGTAGAGAGTGCTGAAAATAGTAAGCGTTATTCTCAAAATATACTGCATTGTAAAATATGCAATTAGAAGTACATAGATGATGAACGCCGAGCGATGTTATGAGAGTGCTTTACCTCTCTCGTCAAATTTCGTTTTACGGACTAAAAGGAAACTTCGGCTCTCCCGATTTATTCGCCGGATAGCTTGAGCAGCGGAAACGACGAGTCGCCCTATGATTTGGAGTCATAAAGGGAGACGAGACTCATGTGCGCGTTCGTTAATTATCGGCGGTACATATCGAGATGTTAACTGACTCTCGAGGAAACCCTGCCTCTCCGCTTCCGTTCAACTCTACGGTCCATTCATCTTTTCCCTGCGGTACGAAGCCTCTAAACCAGTTTCGCCATCTTCTTGACGATCCTCTCACGGCTATTAGGCACTTCCTGCCCATCCTGAGAACCGAACTCGTTTTTACTACCCTCGTCCTTCGTTGTCCTCTTTCTTCGTCTCTTCATCTTCCCACTCCTCTTCTTGACCGATCGTGGCGAGGGGTTGTCTCGTTTGATTGGTTTTCCAATTTTAGATACCCCGCCGCTCGGAAATAGACGACCCTCGCGATTTCCGATAGATTCCGATCGATAACACGTCTCGTCGCGAAGTATGGTAAATAGATGTAAGGAAGAAATTCTACATATGTTACATTATCATTGTAAACTGTGGAACACGAACACGGGACTCGATAGTACGACGTACTTACGATAGGTACCTACGAAAATATTTACAAGCAACCTAATTGTTCTCTTATGTCCATTATTCTTTTTTTTTTCCTTTATGAGACCGCCTATTCAAAATAACGTTAACATTCCGTATTACGGACCGACAAAGTCGAGGGAAAGTCCTTTTTTCCTTTTAACGCACGTATTTCGTTTTCAAGGTTTTCAAAGCGTTGCCAAATTTTGGTAACTGTACTTTGTCGCGTACTTTATAAAGTGAAACGGATGCGAAGCGCTTTCATTCAGAACGAAAGACGTTAGCGAAGCAGAGGTATGGTCGTTCCAAAAGAAGTTAGTTGACTAAGAGCTCGATAGATATGAAGTATGGTATGCGTACTTGGCGTGGAACACTACCGTGGCTTTTGATAATCAATCGATATAACGATTCTTCGACGAATAGGATTTTTCCACATTGAGTATTTAATCTGGCTCTTCATAGTAGATTAATAATTGTTCCAAAACTTCCATCGACGTTTCAAACGACAGTGCCGTTCACAGTAGTATCTTCGTTGTATTGCAGAGGAGAGACCGAAGGTGAATCTGCATCGAAAGCCGAGCAGTGCGTGGCGTAAAGAACGTAGGAGAGATCCGATTCAGAGCGAAGCGTTGGACATGTCAGCAGGAAGAACGAATCATCACTCTATCACCAGACCGAGCGTAATCGTTCCTCCTACCACGCCGCAAGTTGGTAAGCGATCATTAATGACAGAAACCTCCTAAAAAAAGAAGCTATAATCAGTATCTTTCAGTATCGGTCACTTAAGATAAAGTGCAAACAAACTTTTGACTGAAAATGTGTGAAGATCCCGACACGGAGCTGAAGATAGTAAGATGAAGCATTTCGTTTTTCGTGCGATTGATTATGAAAATATACAGTTTCGATCTTAAAGAGTTTTGACGTTGAAGAAAGATGCATATGTAAAGTTACGATGTTAAGTTTGAACGTTGAAACAAGTAGATTTATTTATTTAGAATTCATTTCATTTAAATTGAATTCATATTTCTTTTGGTAATATTATTAATTTTTATTAAAAGAATGAAATATAAAAAAATTTATATTAAGATCAAAATGAAGATATGTGTATTTGTGAAAAACGATTGAAATACTGAACATTAAAAACCCGAATTAGTAGTGGCAAATGGATAGCCAATGCGAGTATTTTACGATCGATTAATTTACGATAATCAATTAATAATGAATTATTTTATATAAATGATAAATTTGGTTTTATCTTATCTCATCTCCGAGTTTCGAGATATTCGAAATATTTGAAATTTTTACCGAATTTTTAACTAATAATGGATGTTCTGACTGTGCCGAGAGAAAAGGTGAATTTGTTGTTAAGCATCCAAGTATCCATTGTTGTTAGGGATGTATCTATAGGGTGTCTTATGACAATGCACCGCCTGCTGCACTGGGATGCTATGCAGATGTAAGGTATCTGTCAATAGAAATCCAGAATCCCCTGATGATACCATGGGATTCCTTCATGTTAGTGTCCTTTCCTGAAACATACATTTTCGTATTAGTTACAAACGAAATTAAAACAGTATCCGATATTTAGATATTTATTATAATAGAATAAGTAGATTGATTATATTTGCAGAAGTTAATTCTTTATATTAAAAATAATAATATGTTCATACATTTGATAAATTATTGTTAAATACTATTTAAGTAATCAGTTAAAACGTAATAATTACATAATTATATCTCTAACTAAATTTATTTTGAAAAGAACATTGCGATTTTCTACGTATCTGAATTCTTAAAATATATTGAAAATCGTATTTAACTTGCTTATAAGTTCCCAATTGTTATATTCTTCATTTTTAATCTTTTTAAAACCATCTGCTTTTATAATTTATTAATTTTTATTTTGATGTTGCAATATGATAAAAACGATTTTATGCGAATGTATATATTTTACATACAATAACAGATTAAAAATCTAAAATTAACGTACATACCACGAATGAGATACGATTACATGATTTATCCATGTTTTTTTTTTTTCAGGTATCACAATCGAGGACACTGCTATGACGCCTACACCGACGACGACGCCTACCGCGGCCTCGGGTGGACAGAGAACCGGTATCAGGACGGCGGGTGGCGTCAGCGATCCTGCGATCGACGAACACTTTAAACGATCTCTGGGTCCGAAGAAGTATGCAGACGTCTTCAACGCCACTACTACGGACAAGGAACCCGGCCTGAGTGGTAAGTATAGACAGACATTAAACGTTTGTCCCGTAAGGGATAAAGCAGATGTGACATTCTGGATTCAGCGTAGACCGGCCTTGGATGATAATAGTTTCTATGGTCCAGGCTGGACCACCCTGAATCAGTCTTGTCTTAGCTCCGTCTTAGCT
The DNA here is from genome assembly GCA_011636635.1 of Tetramorium simillimum. Classification (NCBI taxonomy): domain Eukaryota; kingdom Metazoa; phylum Arthropoda; class Insecta; order Hymenoptera; family Formicidae; genus Tetramorium; species Tetramorium simillimum. The sequence goes on from VBVQ01001477.1 coordinate 15,992, forward strand.
AGGACTCAATCTTAAGCGTTCTTTGCGCAGTTGACGATCACTTCGCGAAAGCGCTCGGTGAGACCTGGACGAGGCTTCAAGCAAACAATCGAAACAAGGATTCCACCTAACTACCGGACAGATTCGTCAAAAATCTTGTCATCCTCGTCATCGTCCTCGCCGTCGTTTGACGTGGTAACCCGCTTGGGGGTGAAATCGTTCCAGTCTTGCTAAATATGCATTAACGATAAGTTATAATCGATAAGAATTAGAGCCGAATTTGCGATTGTATTCGAAGAATCTGCGTCCTAGGTTGTGTTTGGATATTACTGCCAATACTGAAAATCTATAGTGTACGTGATGTAAATTAGATTTTCAGTACTAGCAGTGAATACCCGAATGCAGCCCAAATAAAACGGCAATTAGGGGCTAAAAAATTTAAATAAGGATAAATAAAGGAAAATAAACGTGCACGTGTTAGAACATGATCTTGACAAAAATGCAGGATTTTCAAACAGGTTTTTAAATTGATATTCAACATTTCGGGAAAAAGAAATAAATAAAACTTAAAAAATGATAGACTAAAATATTATTTAATGTTCAAAATATTAAATACTTTCTTAAGTTTATTGATTCGCGCCTTAAATGCAAATTACATCTTTTATAAATGAAACATGAATCTGACTTTATAAATTTAAATTCTTACATTTTTTCTTACATCCGATTTATATATTCGTTTCTCTTTTATTAAGTATCTCTTACGAATTTTGTCTTTGACAATTATTGTTCATTCATAATTATATACTTATACATTTTTATATAATTATACATTTTTCCACCCAGACTCTTTCGTAGATATTTTGTTTTAATTGGTACGTACCGCGTTGTGTAAGGAAGGTATCAAGTGTCCTTGATCTTCTCGCTTTTCAACTGGGTGCTTGTTGTCGTCGCTTTTTCGTCAGATACGCGTTTAAGAAGACATCAGGAAAGTTGGCCTGTTGCACGCTGTGTTTTGTACGGGCATATTTAATATTATTGTATATAGGCACATATTCCTTTACGCCATCGCCACAGTCATTACCGTATAGTTCCGCGTTGCGTATGAATATAAAGTTATTTATTATAATGTTTCATACTTCCTCGCAAAGTAGTGTTTATATATATATATATATATATATATAAATATATATACATATGTGTATGTAATATTTACGTAAGCGTATGACATTATACGTCTATTCATGGAAAACAATGATACGGCCCCTCCTAGTACAAGTAATTTTAATAAAGTGCTATTTTGTAATTTGTTCGTGTACGACTCGTCGATCGAGTGCCCGATTGCATATAATGAAATTTTTTCTTTTAATTGAGCCGAGCTATTGACGAACATTGAATAAATTCGACAATTTGAAATACTAAATATTCACGATATTTCTATTGCGTAATTAATTACATTCGCGAAGTACAAGCATATGTCGCGCTACATAAATAATTCAGACAACTACGATTCTTAATTTATCCCAACTAGGGGGGTTGGATCATTGTCCATGGGTGCATATAATAATAATAATAATAATAATAATAATAATAATAATAATAAAGTTATGCCGGAGAGATCTCGTGAGGGAGATACGTAGGAAATGAATGGAAAAAAACTATAATTTAACAAACAGGGCACCACGTTAGTTATAAATATTATATAAGTGTCACATCTTTGAGCTACAGGGTTGCGCTCGAAGCTGTAAAGATAAGAACAACAATCGAATAGAATATGTACAGGCAAATGATGATGACATTGATGTATGAGAAAGATTAAAAGGAAGGATGTTTAATTATTTTCACAGCGTGCGTTAATTTTCATCCTATCTTCCCCGATCCCTCGATAGGGCGATTGCCCCCGCGCGTAAAACCGCAGGGAACGGTTCCGCCCCGCTAATTGCCGAATGCTAAGAAGAGTAGTACTGATTTCTAATGGTGCTAGGAAGTTCAGCGCATACCCCAGCACGCACAGAAGTCAGTACCTCTACTTTCTTATATGCAGACATTCTTTCTATCGGTCTACCGTTGTAATGCAAAATGCGTTGCGCAAACTGACAGCGAGCTTTCAGGCAGGATTACCCCCGAAGCCTTACGAGGTTCCGGAGAAAGGTCAAGTATCCGCGCGGGAAACTTTCTCTCTACGACAAACGATATCAGATGTACTGTGTCGAACAATTGCTGAGACCAGTTCGTGTTTTCTTGAATTTGGAAAATTCGATTTTGCTGAATAGAATGTTTACTTCAATTTTCTTAAACCAAGTTATTTCTCGCAACTATACATACCTCCTTTTGTCACGTCACTCATCCCCGGATTTCGGTGATTTTGGCCGGCTAAAGAGGATGAAATCAGCTACTCTTCGCGGCGAATAATATGGAGAACAAACAGGGATGCGTTTCCAGTGCGAGAAGCGCGAAGATTGTTTTCCAGAAGCTCACGAGGACGCGATCAATATTACTCATCCGAATATTCTGAGAGAAACTAATGCAAAGCAACACCGTCGGTCTATCGCGGGACTTTCCTCGGAACGGACGAATGTGCCATTCGTAGGTGGGCCCAGACGAATGGGACAGACTGTCCCAGGAGCGCTCGGATGGCTTCCTATATGCAGGCGGCCTGTTCACTTGCCGTAAAGCAAAGTGGTAACTTAATATTAGAGTTGAATATAAGTACGGTAATCCCACACCCGAGTCCAAAGTAAGTCTACACCTTGTATCCCCCCCTCCCGTTTCTCCCGCGCCCTCAGCCATCTCCGGACCCCGTTTCCCTCTTACTCCGGAGTACTTCGAGCGTAATAACGTGACGAGGTACTACATATTCTGTACCAAGTGCAAATTGCCACCACCCTCTCTTCCTATTACAGGCTTTCATCCTAGTCTCTCTTCGTGTCTCCTCTTTTTTTCTGCCTCCCCTGTGCGTATCTAATGACGATTTTGTTTTTGTTTATTTTTCATTATATTTATTATCCAATATGTAATTGTGCTTGTTATAAACTGCAATTATAACATATCTACAGTACCCAACTAACTAGTGACTAACTAGTATGTTTAAATATTTTTATATTAAGAATATTATTCTAAAAATAAAAATATTGGCAAGAATTTTGATAAAAGTAGCACAACTTTCAATAGAAATAGACTTATTTGTATCTAATTAATAATAGATTGTAAATGAATGTTGAACATCTTTTTATGATTTAATAACATATCAAGTTTTTACTTACTTTGGCTCGAGTATCTGTGTCGGCTCGGAATCAAAATTTTCTAAAACAGTAACTGTATACTTTATTACATAATTAAGTTCGCATGACGAATTGTACAATTATATCGTAATAAATTCCTACCTTTTGTACAGACAAAACGAGTCTTGCTCCGTTATTCTTCCTTACTCTTCGAGCGATTTTTAACGAAATGCGAGACAGGTGTTTTCAAAGTATAGCCTTGGTACTAAGATCAACTACGTTATTATTCACGCATTTCTTTTGTTATGCGCTATTTATAACATTCAAAACGCAGATATTTTGAGACAATCTCGTTTTAAACATGAAAGTATACATGCTGATTAAACTTATTCTCTCTTCACTTATTTCAACATCTATTTATATTAAATTATTACCGAAGAATTATTTATTATATGGAATATTAAAGATATCATACATGAAATTTAATAAGAATTGTTTTCCGAAGGAAAAATAATCCATACAACAAAGTATCCACAATAACGTTAGTTTTTCAAAATTTTTAATTTTTTCTCCAGTGATTTCTAAACTTACCTAAGAAGGGTGCACATTACTATATCATATTTTCTGTTCATTGTCTAATTCGTCGTTGAACCAAGGGATATGGATACGAAAAAAAAATAGGCTTCCGAGGAAACGTGACATCCCGCATAATTTATAATTAATCGAGGCAAGCGCCTCACTTCCGGGGCACGCAGCGCAGCTGGAAATGGGCCACTGGATCGCGTTGGGGCAGATGCTCGCGTAAAACGAACATTTTCCAACAACGCGCAGGTGTTGCCCAGCATATTGGAAAGGCATATTGACCCTAAGGCTGTGAAGCGAATCCGAGTTACGTTCGTACGCGTGCGAACGTCACTGTATCTCTATGGTGTAAATGTTAGAACGGGGGAAAATATGAGGTGGCGAGAGAAATGATTTGAAACTTTTATGGAAAGGTTTGAGATAAAAATAAAACTTTTTAAGATTATTCAAATATAACGCTCAATATAACATCGCAAAATTGATCTTGCGTAAAAAAAATAAAGAGAGATTTAATATTTACATAAACAAGATAAATGTGAAAACATGCATTATATTATTTGTTTAGAAGCTAAATACCGCGGATGAGACACGGCTCTGAAATTTTGTCGTTCTCAATTTCAATTATAACAATTTGGAAAATTATTCACAACACTGTTGGGCGACAAATGAAAAGATATAAGGCTAAGAAAGCGAAACATATAATCCCTTAAAACTCTTGTAAAGAAATGAAACACTAGTAATGTTGTGCATTAAATGAGCAATCTCTTGATTTTAATTTAATGAAAAGACCACATCTGAAGGCTCAAAAAGGATGACAGGCGGAAATATTACATTATCTCGAGAATGTTTCTCAAAATTGGCTAGTATGGTACAAAATGATTTGTCGAGTACTTACGCGTTGATTGCGTTGATGATCGATAGGTATCGAGCGCCGATCACATACTAGTTTCCGTCGTCTACGGAGACGCGACACGTTACCGTTTGTTTACGTCAGGTCTCTCAGGCGTATCTCGTTTCTGAACCAGATCCGTCCGACCGCAGGCCGGCGTCGTTTTTCCGTTTTCTTCTCTTACGTTACACGCGCGTACCGTGACAACGCCGACGCGGAATAAGCGAGAGACAAAGGCAGGAGCGGAAAGAAGGAATCGGGAGCACGACAATGTCAAAGAATGACTGAGAGAAACGGAGTCGGGGTACTTCTCGTTTTGCTTCTCGGCATCAAGGTTTCCTCGATGCATTTATGCAAGATCGAAAAGCGTAATATGTAATTTAATCGCGCTAACGGTTCAATCTCGGATATCCCGGCGACTCGCAATAGGAGAGACAAGAGCGATTAATGTAAATAGGAACATAAAAAATCTAACTCACGAATAAATAGATCGAGAGTGAGTAAGGCGAACGATGATGTAGCGTGGCTAATCTAACGACGGAATTGTACGTGTATTGATTTTAAGATATCCGCGAGTCAATAAGATTGCAAAGTTGACGTAAAGAAGATACAGGGCACCGATGTACACACTGTGGAAAATAGAATTAACATAGAAATAAGACGGAATTTGAGCATACTGTACGTTGCGAGTACTATAGAGAGACTATACGGTATAAAAATGATGACTGCACGGTGAGGAAAAGGGAACCGATGGACGCGGCAAGGGCCGAACATCGTACGTCGCGTCCATCGTTGATTCGCGACGCCGCGCGCCTTGCATCGAAATCCCCGGAGCCGCCCCCTGCACGAACATCGGGTCGCCCCATTTGGATCGCGCCGAGTCATCCTGTCCCGAATACCTCCTATGGCGCGAATTACTATTCCGACTCCTCGACAAATGGGCTATAATCCTTGATCCTTCGAAATATGCACACAAACACACACGACGCGGATCGGAATAGATCGGTACCGCGCTCCGACTCCCCCTTTCTCGTTTTAACTGTCTTCACGTTAATTGTTTTTATTTTATTTTATATTATTATTTAATACGAAAAAAAATTCAAAAGTACGAACGTGATGGATTTACGAAATCCACGCGTTTAAAGAAGTCGGCCATATTCTAAAATTAATACTGTTTATCTACACAAGTTGTGAATTTTATAGAGAATTTCACCTCGATTCGCAGGAGAGATCCCGTGAATTGATAGAAGTTACAGAAGTTTAACGCGAACGGAGAAAGAACTTCTCGATAAGATTGCATTCGCAGAATTGCAACGAACGCGGCACACTCGTGACACACATTAACTTTAAACTTTTCAGCGCAAAGAGACGCAGAAGTTGGAAAGCCGAGCTTTTATATAGTCGATAATCCAGAAACATTTATAGCGAATCAATTATTCTTTGTTTCTACGGAACAATCCGAACCGATTGTTTGTCAACGTTTTTGGGGTGATCGCTGCATTAGCTAGCATCTGCCGCTCAGCCTATTCGCCAAAAGGGCGATTTCGTCGCAACTTAATGGACTAGCTTGTGAAGGGTTGTTTCGAATCGTCGGCCGAATCTTCTATGCCGCGTCAATGTAGATGAAAGAAGAGCACAATTTATTAATTAATAAATGATCTCTCAACAATCGTGAGATCTTTTTCAAGCATCGATAATTTTCTAAAATTAAAAAAAGAAAACGATATTAATTTTTTCTGCCACTTTTTGATATTTAAATAGACACTATTCAATCTAGACTGATTCTTGAAGAAGAAAAAAATCTGTTAGAATTCAGTTCGAAATGAAGACTGCGATATTAATTTTATTTTTTAAAACAAAATTTTGCCGAGAAGAGAACGATCGTAGACTGCAGGGGAAAAGTGTTCGTGGCTGAAAGAAAGTAAAGATGCACTTTCGCGAGCGTCTAGGATGCGTCATCCAGATTCCACGCGTTGCATACGCATTTTTTTTCTCGCGCACGCAACGTCATCGTGCTTTCTGAGTCATACCGATCCTCCGAGTGGAAAAGTTCGTCGCTGTTTATACGTAATCGATCTGCGCGCATCCCTTACGTAATCCTATTACAAGGACTATAACTCACGCCGCAGGGTTCGGGAGAGCAACGATTGCGCAAATTCGCTAAATCGATCGTTCGCAATTGCTGGGCTATCCTGTGAACGATAATGCACGTGAACCCTTGTATTCTGGCATCCTGGCGATCGCTGTAGATTCCGAAAAGCGAGCTGCGATTTTCAAAATGGACACGATATGAACGTTACCGATATTTAATTTCGTATTTAGTGGATTTTTAAATCTACTAGTATTTACACATTTTTGTCATTTTTAGAGCATTGTTGAAGAATTATTGAGATGAATAAAATATGCAATTAAGACGACCAATTTTGATTTAAAAATATTTATCGATTTAAATATTTTTATATGAAAATCTTTCTCAATTTTTTTCTCAAATTGATGTCGTTTTAATTTATTCAATTTTTCATGGTAAGCGTAAAAACTGCTGATGATAATTCTGGTTCAATTAAAAGAGCTTCGACGGGAGCGTCGAGACGGTTCAGGACAAAAGGGGTTTTATTTAAAAACGATCACTGATCGTCCTGATTGAAAGCGACGCGTGTTTCGCAACGCGAACGATATACGCGAGCTGATTCACCCTCCCGCTCCATTCATTCTTACACCCTTACTACACCTCGTGGCGGGAAAACGCGCAGCCGCGTTGGCGGCGAATACTTTGTTCTCCAAATTATTTCGTCGTAGTTTCGACGAGCCTTCGTTCCAGATTCGCTCTAATCACGAAGACCTGACGGGATAGAAGTGCACTAGGTGGTTGCATGCCAAACATCGAAAACTTCAATTTCGCGCGAAGCGTTCTCGGAAGATGTGGATGTTTTCTAATAATTACATGTATTATATTTAATAATGTAAAAAAAATAATTAAACGTATTATATTTAGTAATGTGAAAAAATTAGAAATACTAGAAAAAAAAGATTTCTTTGATTTGAATAATTAAAATAATGATCTAATTATTTTACCCAGATCAAAGCAATCGTCAATATTAGATAGATATTTAGATAGTAAAACACAATAAATAAATAAACATGAATTTTATTTTACATAAAGTTTAATTTGTGGTTCGAGCATTAATATAAAAAATTAAAATATTGCAAGAGAGAAATATTGCAATAAAAGTAATAGAAAAGAAAAACAATATAGAGGTATTTAAACGTTCTTAATTTTTCAAATATTCAATATAAACACTTCAGATTTTATATGTACTCTTGATTTTTTTGAGATATCACTCGATCAAAGAATTTCTCATCACTGAAATTTCTACCCCATCCGAGGGAAACACACTTAAAAATTCTTGAAAACGCAAACGCGAAAAAACAGTTTGCACGAATCGAAATTGGTATATTCGTGACGCATCCGTCGAAGTTGATCCCTGCGAAAACGTGACGCAAGACGCACGTTTTCCCGTGTCTCGCGCGCGTGATGGCGAGCTCGGCGCGGATTTACAACGGTTTCCCCTATTTGAGAGGGGGTGAAAACTCGGTTAACCGGAAGTAGCGCGTCGCCGGCCGACGGGACACGCGGCGACGCGACGCGACGAGACGCGATACGACGCAACACGACGCAACGACACAACGTTAACGTGACAACGCGAGTACCTCGGACACGACTGATCGAGTGACCGAGGGGGTAGCATCGCGGGGTATACCCCTCCCCGTCACGCGCGGGAACACGCGCGCGGGCGCTTACGTATAGAATTACGCGTGTGTCCGGGCGCGGTGTGCGTACTACTGTCGTACACCCGGAGGCTCGTCCCCCCATTTCGTTTCGAGAACACGAGGCGGTCGAGGGAAGAGAGAAGTGCGCTGCGACGGAGAGCGTGGTCCGTTTCCCCCTCATCTTCCCCCGTCGTTCTCTCCCTCCGTCACACGACTTTCTTTCGGCCCCTCTCTCGCCCTCTCTCTCTTTCTCTCTCTCTCTCTCTCCAGCCTTCTGCTCCCCTAGCAAGAGCGCCCCGCTCGCCCCCCTCCAACCCTCTTCGGCACGCTCTCGCGTGCGTGAATCATGCATATCGATTTTCTTTCGTTGGAGTAAGCGAGGGCCGTGCGGCAGTCGCTCACGTATGCCCGTTACTTTCCCCTTTCCCGCTCGTCACTCACTCACTCTCTCTCTTTTCGCCCCACTCCCCCTTTCTTTCTGACAGAGTCCGGGGGCCGCGTCGCGTCACGGCGAACCCCCTTCTGCAAACGCATACGCGCGCGGTGCCCGATTCTTCTCGCACAATGGCCCGTATATTCTCGCTTTCCTTCTGTCCCTTTGCTCTCTCGCTCTCTCTTCCTTCTCTCGTCCTTTTCTCCGCGTACCCCTCCTCGTTACATCGCACGAACCCCTCGACGCTTGTTTCCCCCCTTGTACCTCCGACGCTTCATCGCTTCTTCAACCCCCTCCCCCCTTGCAACGTTATTTTGTGCTCCAGTCCGTATTTCCAAACGTCCGCGATAGAAACGCGCAGAAATTTGGAAATACAACGTTCAAAATTTTAATTTTAATTCGTATTTCTAATTTCACATTGATATATTTAATTTGTTTTTATTACTGATAAATAAAAGATTTTTGCAAGGATTATTGTATTCCCTTGGCGACAATTATTTTACTGTTACATTACTTTTCGTGACAAGTTCACTAAGTGAGAAGATTCTTCGTGTATTTTCCATTTCCGCGTGTCACGTTGAAAGACCACGCTGGCTCATCAAGTACTAGTTAAGGGAGAAGCGGTACAAAGTACGACGGGGGTTGCCTGTGGCGGAACCACTGATCGCCCCTCTCGTTCGGTCTTTCTTTCCCGAGCATCCCTTTCTACTTCCCCCATCTTCGTGGCGCGGCCCCCCGCCCCCTGCGTACTTCTACGAGCCTGTAATAAACTTCTTTTGTTTTCGAACACCCTCGTCCGTTCTTTGCTTTCGCTTCTTAGTCGACGACAAAACGAGGGCCCGCGCGCGCCCGATGAACGAACAATCGAGCTGTTCGAATCGGCGGCCCAACTCTGTACTTAACTAAGCTCGAAAGCAGAAACGCTCCAACTTTTCTAGCATCGGTACACTATAAATACCCTAGAGCTCAATATGATTGCTCTTTGAGTCTTACTGTTAGAAAAGTTTAGAAATTCAATGCAATAATGGTGTCTAATAATACTAATATACTCTTTTAAAAACTCGAAAAGACTAATTTTAATTTTTGTAGCTTTTCCAGAGTAATTTTTAATAGTATTTACACTAATTTTTGGTCGACGATTTTTCTAAAACAATTTTCCTAATCCTTTTTAAAACACAACTTTGTTATATAATACAGAGTTAATATAAAAATACAATCTCTGATAAAAAAAATTATATTAAAACTATCATCAGTAATTTTACGCACATTCAGATGTCAAGGGTGTATTTATCTACAAAAATAGACGTCGCATACTTTTGGCATATGGGGATGCGTTTAGGAGTGAAACCAGGAACTACCCAAGTTATAAATAGTTCCTTTAATAAGTAAACGTGATAAGTGTATGGCGTTTTAACATGAGATAGAAATAACTTTACAGACGTACGATAGAATAATGTACAACAATTTTATACAACTGCGTTTCGTATCTGTAACGAAGGGAATAGAGTCCTCATAAATTCCCAGAAGTGTTTGAAGGGCGCCATCGAGACTGCTGTTAATTTTTCGCTAATAAATAAATAGGTATTGCTCAATCGAATGGCACAGGTAAACTTCAGTGTAGTCCAACATAAATAATTAAGTATAATATCGGCGATAAATTATATGTCTAAATTGATCGCATCCTTCGCGTCACTTTGCATCGTCTAGAACTTAAGTAAATCATGATGTACAGTGTTCCTTTTACATCTACATAGTACGTTGCAGTTTTGAGAATAGTTGTAAAAAGGATAATTAACTAACTAGCCGTTGTAGCTTAAAATGCAAGTGGAATGTTTTCATCGACCTTATTGCATTCCCCTACGAGGTAATCACAAGGAATTCGTGAGTTTCTTTTACATTACCCTACATTAATACGACGAGAGTAGCAGCCTGCGAGCTGTAGACTCGGTTACGCAATTGAAATCCGTATATCATATTTTTTGGCCACTAGATCACTTAGAATAACTGCACACGTCTGGAAAAGTTTGATACTGCCTGCCTTTCTAATTGCGCAGTGAGTTATTCGTTGAGTATAATTTATTTCAAGATAATAGGAAAATTTTTATCGCATTTTTAGCGGATCTAGAGAAAAAAATCTTATTATTATTGTACATATTATGTAAGAAACAATCTACCTACAAGTAGCCTAATGAGAGAGAACGAGGCTAAGTAAACAAGCTAAATTTAAGCTTGCTTTTAATATTTTAGTTTTTAGTATTCCAATGTAATCTTTATTTTTTCTAAGATCTAGAGGTTATTATCTTATCTTTTATTCTCGAGACAATTTGCTTATTTTCTTACATTACGCTTACAAATCTTCTTCCAAAAGATTTCGAAGATATTTTTGTTTCGTTAGAAATAGTCCGGAAATTTTAAATTAATTAACGAGGAAAATTAACAGGATGTAACTTTTCCGACGTGCGCATCGTTGAACATATAAATCGTTAAAATATGAAAGCGTATGACTTTCGTTTTGTTCCCTGTCGAAAGCTATAGGCGCGACGGGTGTCCGATGCAATGGCATACACATGCATACTGCAGCTCAGAGGACTGATTGAAGAGACTAAACATCCAATAATATCTTAATAAGCGTAACGATTTACAACTCCTTAACTTATTGAGCTCTACATTCAATATTTTGTATTTTGCTTCAATATAATGAAAAGTCGTAAAGCATCTGGACGCTAGTCACAGTTTACGAAATTCACACTTATATTAAGTACACGTTACAATAATAAATATACTAGAATTGCTTTTATTTTTAAAATAACAGAAAAAATGGAGCACTCTTTTTAAAAATAATGAAAGATTTAATTACAAATAGTATTTTTTATATTTCATTTTTAAATATTTTACTACGAAGAAGATAAAAAGTAAAATGGAATATGAGTTCAATAAGTTAAAGGCACAGATATCTTAAATATGTTTCTTTAAGTTGGACACTTTGCACGAGTATTTTTTTAATATCATAAATTTCTAAGCTACCCAAAGAGAAGAGATGCATTTTACTGAAGATTGATAATGAAGTCGAAACTCCTATGGATTTTTTTCGACCGCATAGTCGCTCTCACACCATTGCATTCGGATGTCAGTCCGTCCTATTCTTCCATCAGGATTTTGTTTTACACTTATTTCTCACCCTCGGCGATACCGAATAAAGCTTTCTGAAAATTGTCACTAGATTGTTCTGCGGGAATAGAGTCTCGACAACACCTTCCAGCAGTACGTACAACAGTCTTCTGTTTAGTACGGGCCGCTGAAACAACTCGAATACCCTCAACAAGCCGCGTCTCGTCGTTTCGCTGCCTATGATATGTTTCAATTCATCCGAGAGGCACGAAAGCAAAGCTATCTTAGCTGCCACTCGCGTTCTGTTCTTCATCTCCGTGTCTCGCGGCGGTTTATTCTCAGCTTTTACGCCATTCGGCCAGAAACTGTTCCTGCAACACATCATTAATCCACTTAGTCTTCCCTTCGTTCCTAGATTATTTTCTTTTGTGAATAGAAATAAAATAATCTTAATCATTGTAAAGAACAATTAAAATGATAAAATATACATCATTTCGCATGGAAGTATTAATGATGATGTTTGATGAATGATGATGTTAATTTTATATGAAAATGTTTGCTTGAGATATATCAACACCATTTACTTACTTGAATAAGTGCAGGTATCCCGCAACTTTTGACGGGCTGGTCATGAACGATACATACTCCACTATCCTTCTATTCACTATGTCGCCGAACATCGTACGAATGATTTGACGCAGTAGCGTTATAATCCGCCGCCTCAGCCATTGATTTCGCACTTTTAAATCAAAGATCTCGTCCATTAGCAGGAGCATAATTCGTAACGGGATATTGTCATCGGTCTGTGGAAAATACGAATTGAATGATTCAACTGACTCGGCATTCTGTAGCAGCATGCGAACGTATAAAAGACAAATACCTCTGTATCGAGACCGGCGCTAACTTTGGTATTCTCGTAAAATATACTTGTCTTCTTAGGATTACCGAAAATTTTGCTCAGATTGTCCATTACGCCGTCCACTGTACTCAGCATGTTGTCTGGCATTGTTTTAACCGCCTGCGTGACACTTTTCATGGATGTTTTTAAGGGATTCATTAAAGTGTCTATCTGTATAAAGCAAATATTTAGACAATTAGCTTTCTTTTATGTTACGTATTCGTAATTGTTATAAAGATTAGAATATATTATTTTGTAATTTCTTATATAAAAAAATTATTGATTGATTTATACATATATATCATAAATAAATAAGCAGATTATTCGTATTTACCGTTCTCGAGATCTGCCCGCCAGTGACTCCTTTATCGTAATCCCCTTGCTCCAAGAAGGCCAACAATAGATTCTGCAATCCCATGTGACCGTCCATGATCGCGGGTTTCGTCAATTGGCACATCCATGCGTTCAACATCAACATTCGTCTCTCCAACACCGTACGCTCCATATTATGGAAGGCCTTCTTCGCAGGGAAAGGTATTTTCGCCAGATCGTAATACTTTTCCTTGATCTTCTGGTGCAAATCATAGAAATCGGAGTATCGTCTGTAGATATGCCACTTCTCCTTGTAGCCCGAGTCGTAATTCTTCGTGACTGCTACCGCGTATATACCGTATGTTTTTCCGCGATCGCTGACAATACCAGTTTCTATAATCGTGGCACTGATCTCAAAGCGGCCTTGCTGTAGCTTTTTGATCGCGTTTTGATCGTAGTTGTTTTCGTCCAATTTGACAAACTGGTCCGCATTGGTTTCCATATAAAACGAAATATCCTTTCTCTCACCGATTTGCTCGATCTCCGCTGTAGATCCCATACGCGTGTTTTTCAAACTTTTGAGATTGCTCGTATCTGCATCAACCTCATCAGACGCTCTTTCGTTTGCCTCTCCTATGCTCGTTAAGCTTGTCGAGGAATTCGATTTTTTAGCGCCTTCCTTTACTACCAGCTTCGCATCGTCGGTTTTGTATGTTTCGGATAATTCCTCCAAAGTATCTAATTCGTTGTTTGTACTCGACAAGCTTATGCTGTCCAAGGATTTTGCGTCGTCTTCGGATACCGGATCCTTCAGTAGATCTAATTCCGCGAGCAGTTTTACATAAGCCAATGATCTCTTGAAGCCTGGCAAGAATCTCTCCTCATTTTGCAGTTTCTCGTAGCAACAATTTCGTAGTTCGTCAAACCATGTTTCTTTGACCGACTCCGTCTTCGTTCTCGTAAGCAAGCTCTTTACCAGCGTATCATCCAGTTGCACCTTGGGCGACGCTTTGTCGCTGAGATATTGCTGATAAATCTTTGTAGCTGCCTCTTTTAGATTATCCAGATCCGCGTTCTTGCGTTTAGTACCGATCGCACCTGTACCAGATTGAGCACTTTGGATCTTTTGTAATTCGATATCTGATATCTGTTGCTCGGCCGAGACCCTCCATCCATAGATATTCAGGTAAAAGAACAGGTACGCTTCTGCATTTATGGAGGTCATATAATCAATGAAGTAACTGAGCGCGATGTTATTCTTCAGTAATTCATCTAATGGTAAATTAACTAGTTTCTGGCCTGGTATGAGCAATCTGTTCCATTCTGGTTGAGCACCAATACCATCCGTTTCCGTTTCCAAACCCTCTTGCATACCAATGATTCTCGTCTCTAGAATTTTCTTCACGTAAACCAAGCTGTTCAGTTGTTGCTTTACCGACAGATCGTCATCTCCGCCCGAGTCCTTTGAGCGCAAATGCGCTATTTCTTTACAAACTATATTTTTTGTCGCCATTAATTCGTCTAAATTGTCCGTAATTCTAATTACTGTTAAAAAGATATCACTTGGTAAACCACCATCCTTAGTACACTAAAACAAAAAAAATTGAATATTATATATTACTCAGATAGAAATATTATCGCTATTCTCAGTACGTGATAAAACATTGCAATAAATAGTAGGAATGTAACCAAATTTTTAAAAATAAATTTGAAAATAAGATTTTATTAAAGAATAAGCTTTTAAATCTATATGTATAAAATTCATAATTAAAAATTTTAGAGCATTAATGTATTGTACTTACCAGCCATATACACGCCTGATTAATATAATCAGGATCGGAGAAAAGATCCAACAACGGTCTGATTATAACGTTCACTAACAATTCCCTTAAGACAAATCTTACAGTCAAACAATCAAAGTCCGCCTTGGGTAGTACCAGGTACAACAGGATTTCGGATATCTCACCCAGGAACTCCAACTCCTGGGTGTCGTTCGTACATACCAGGTCCCTGGATATCAGATTACTTTCCATCTGCACCTCGAGATCAAAGAATATCTTTTCCAGCGATTCATCCTCCTTTTCGTCGCCAGACGATTCAATTGGCTCGGTGAGTGATGATAGATTAGGTATATAAAATTTCGACTGCGAGTACCAAGATACATCGGTCTCGCTTTTATTTCGCCGATGAGTGGGCGTCTTCTTCGGAGTCCCGCCCGATGTGCTTGAGCTGGCACTACCTTTCTGGACCCTGTTCGATCGTAATTGCTTCATCCTCGCGCTTGCTTGTCGATACAGCCTGACATGTGAGGCCGCATCATCAACGAGTCGTGTAGTCAAGTAGGGTATCCAATCAACACTCTTGACCCTGTTTTGTACATCGATATTAAACAAAAGAACTTTAATCAATAATAAATTAGGTCATTTTTTAACTTCTAGTAAATATTATTCAAGGCTTTAACGTTTAAATAAATTTAATAAAACTGAAGAATACCATATAAAATATTTTGATTCTAATACAATTAAATAATTTATAAACATTAATAAAAGACGTGTCCACATACCGATTTGCTACGTTGATTGCGATTTTTTGGGCAGTATCTCGAACGGAATAGACAAATTCTTCATCATCCGTAACAACGCTGTACCACGGTTCCACATAATCTCTGATCAAGAAATCCAAAATTTCCTAAAAGTGGCAACAAATACATTACGCTCAATAATCAACAGTCTCGATTCGATACTCTTCTATAAATATTGTTCTATAAATATGTACTTGCAGGGATTCATCAATGATACGACTACCAGTTATTCTCTTATCTAATGTAAATTTCATCCTCTCCCTAGACAGATCTAGTATATACTGTAAATATAAGATATGAAATATTATATAAGTCGCGAGTGAACAACGAATTATTTCGAAATTTTCATTTACCTGCCGGAACTTTTCAGTCTTCTTAGTTAAATCTTCTCTCTCAGACTTAATCACATTGTCGAGATTCGGTGAGTACGTTTTGTATATACAGATCAATGTCCTGCAACAAAACATTCCCTTATATTATTCTTTGATAAATATTTATTAATTATTCTTTAAAATTTAATATTTGTTAATATCTTCATACGTATACATTTTATATACATGCTGCTTTTAGTTAAAGCTTTTTTATCTTACCCTAAAATTAACGCAAGCAAGCAGATGAAGAGTTTTACAATTGTTCCTATGCCGAGGATGTAAGCAAGCAAAGTAACGGCAGCTCCGAGAACGCCATACAATGGGACGTTCATCTG
The DNA here is from genome assembly GCA_011636635.1 of Tetramorium simillimum. Classification (NCBI taxonomy): domain Eukaryota; kingdom Metazoa; phylum Arthropoda; class Insecta; order Hymenoptera; family Formicidae; genus Tetramorium; species Tetramorium simillimum. The sequence continues at coordinate 32,466 of VBVQ01001477.1, forward strand.
CAAAAATAATAATCTATTATCAGCCGATGAATTGGCAACTCTAGAATTAAACATACTCTAGAATTTGTACAGCCGCGCCATACGCTAAGTATACACAATTATACCAAAGACATTTATCTCTAGAAATATAGGAATTATCTCTACAGATAATTACAGTGTATACTTAGCATAAGTCACGCGCAGATAATGCCAAAACAAGTGTACCGTTAAAATTTTTCTGGCAGCAACTTATCAACTGTCTCCGCATGTCTATTAAATAGAAGGGTTTATCAGTCGTAATGGGGAAATAGGCAGAGAAATACAAAGGAGAAGATAGTATAGCTTAGTGATAAGCCAATAAAAATAAGTCAGATTATCTCGAAATGGAATTCCATTCTTACGACTTGATACTTTCAAAACAAAAGAATAAAAACTCAGCTAATTAAAAAAATAATGTATAAATTATTAATAATATATTATTCTCAATAAAAAATTGGTAATATATACTGCATATAAAAATATATTCAAGTTAATTATGTACAGTATATATGTATAATTTTTAGTTTTAGCAAGAATTAATATTTTCTATTCAAGGTTTATAATATAAATATATTTATAAGATAAACTGATATGCAAAATGATTATTTTCTTATTATTTTCTTTAATGGAGAAACGCTTTTATTAATTTTTTTTTATCTATAGAGTTTTTACTTCAACAAACATCATTCATCAGCATCATGAATAACAAGTTTATTATTTGTAACGAGTAATACAATTTGTGATGAGTAATGTTTGTAATGAGTTTGCTACACCACAATGCTAACAAAGAAATAGGTGAGAAAAATCAATTGAAATACATTTCAATTAAGTTTTTTCTAAAATGAATAAATACATTTTTAATACTCATAATGAATAAATACGATGTTTCTCACACACATTAAAAAAAAACTCATAATTTTAGAAATATTCATGAAAAATTATGGTATTAATATAATGTAATTGGTGAAAAACAGCAGCTTTCAAGCAACAAATAAAGCGGCAGATATTGCAAGAAAGCTTATCAAGATAAGAAGTTAATTGAGATATAATGGTCAAATAATGCATTACAAGTGTGCTCGAGATATAACACTCGAGATAGAGGAGTAAAAAGATAATTAAAAATACAACTCTCAAGATATGAATCTGCAAACATATTTATACAATATAACTATCAACTGCAATCAGTAGAAATCGGTAATCTGCCAGTAGGTCTGTAACAATTACAGAGCAAATGTTTTGTGCCAGACAAACAATGGAACAAAAGAACAAAAAAAAAAGTATTACGCAACACAAAGTACACTTTTCCTGCTGTTACGTTCTCTAATTCGAAAAACAGGCTGCCTTGAGCCTACGCCACCTCCTGCCATTCATTTCACCTCTATCCCTACGAACGACTATTTTTCCACGAGGGCGAGCTCCGCTCGCTCGAAATCTCACCGCCGCCGACAAATTCGTCCCAGGAACCGAAACGACTGACACTATCGCATACTCCTTCCCGCGACCTGTGCTGTCATGCAAACAAAACAACAAAACAACAACTGTCACACTGTGTGATACATATATCTATGCACAGTGGGCGCGTGTGCGTCACGCGTTCCGAGATCGCCCGGCCCGAGACGGCGACGTGTCTCGCCCGAGTCCGGTCGCCGCGACGTAGAGCAGGCGGGACACGCGAGCGTCCAGGGCGACGTGCGTCCGCGGGCCCGAGGTCGCGGGGCGAG
>VBVQ01001478.1:0-34204 GCA_011636635.1 Tetramorium simillimum
ATATATATATATATATATAGAATATATGTTTTGAATTTCGTTATTTATTTAACTTTATTTTTTTTCTAAGTATTTTATTACACACTTTATAAAATTATAATTAAAAACTTACTTTCATCCAAGAGCTGTTTGTTGGGTCCAAACGCCCATTTAACGTTACGGTATCGTCAACATGAGGGCTTAAAGCACCCGTAATGTTCATCACCGGCACGCTAAGCGTTAATCCCTCCTTCTTGCGTGTTGGGTCCAATTCTCTTGTTATATTCAAATCCGTGCGGCGGACATAACTGTCGATAAATAATGCGAGATTCGTTGGATTTACGCGACGCTCAAAATAGTTCTTGTACACTTGAACCAGATCGTGATTCCGTTCTTCAGTCCCCTGCATAAAATTATATCAATTTTAATACATGCTACATGTTGCAGATTTAAAATTATTTGGTATCTTTGTTATCTTGTTACTACTATGAAATTTATAATATAATATAATAAAACTCATACTGTAAGTAAATAGAATCTAATTTTTAAAAATTTTAATATAGTTTCTTTTTTCAAACAATAAATAAATTATTACAAATAATTATCATTATATTTATAACAATAAAAGTTTCTATAAAACAGTTTATTTCTTAAAAGAACGATTTTTTGTAACAATTTTGATTTTACTGATTTTATTATTTTTTTACTGTAATCTCATACGGATAATTATTTATTAGGCAATAAAAATTCTTCAAATATTGCTCGCATAAAATAAATTGCATCATGGCGTAAATTTGTCGCGAAAGTACACGACATGTAAAGTTTGGTATGCTAATAAAAAAAAATGCATGCAAGTTTGCACGCGACTTTGTCATTACAGTAACCCACGTTTCTATCTTGACTATTATATTTCCTGATCGAATAGTTTCGAAGTTTGTTTCGGTAAACCATTGTGCACTTATGAGACGGTTTCTTCGTGTTGTGTTGACAATAAAAACAACCGACAAGTTCCATCATTAGTGTCAAAGGAGAGACAACGGAATTGAAGCTAGGAAATAACGATGACATCAGCTTTATTTGAAAATTATGTTTCCTTGTTTCTCCAAATAACGTTGAAAATCTCGACCCAAATACCATCAGCACAATGTCTACGTGTGTGGACGTGTATATTGTTTCATTAATCAATTAGCTTTTAATCTCATGTGTCACATGTCATTTTTTTATTCTTTTTATAACAATGTACGTTGAAGATGTGACATGCATATTATAAAATAATTGGCTTACGTAACATTACAAGTTTAAAATAAAGCGCATTTTATTTCTGTGCACTAATACCAATGGTCAGCATTCAATTTTATATTAACTTTATCACTATTAATTAAGTTCATTCAATATTAATTTTTTATTTAAAATTATTGTTCAAGCATTTAAAAATTCAAGCATGGTTGAAAGTATTTTTTTACTACGTAAATTATGAACACTATTTTCTTAAACAATCGATATTTGCTGTTACTTTTATATTTGTTTCTTCAAAGGTTAGAGGTCGTCTTTGAACGCAGTAATCTTTACGTTGTATAACAAAGCAAACTGTCAGTGTAATCCCTAGTTTCCATGGAAATGTTCTAACGAACCTTTGAAAGCTTAAGCTATGTCGTCGATAATTCATCTTGCGTTCGCGCATGAGCGCTAACTCGGTTGACATTATTTTGCGCCTCATAAAAGCCCGGCAGTTTATTAGCTTTATAGAGTATACCTAGTAAGATAATCTTGCTCGGAATATGATTACCTCCCATAAAAGATGTTACAAGAGACACTGAAGATGTTTATGTTATCAAGATAATTGAATAATTTAATTGTTATTTCGGATAGAAAAACATATATTTAAAATAATTTTATAGATTAAAGTTTACTTTTATAACTTTTAACTGTTACATTCATATAAATTTTTGCAAAGGATTTTGTTATATTAAATATCCGGATAAAATAACTTTATTATCCGTATTTTTATTCTAACGGAAAAATCTTTTATAGTGATATGTTCGAAAATAGATTAAATTACAAACTTAAATATAAAATTATCTTTTTTATTTACGATTGCATATTAGCTGCATAAAAATATCGCGAAAACACATCGCAAATACGATGTTACGATAATACAAATTTAAATATAATTATCTAATGATAATGCGTTAAATATTCTCGATGGTAAATTATAATTAACTTATTAAAAAATTATCTATTCACTTTATTAGGTTCCTCATTTATTACAACAACCGTGCGAAATCTTTTGGAATTTTTGGAAATTTTTACTTACAATTAGTTTAAGATATTGTATCCTGAGTCTTAATTTCACTATAACAAATTTAAAATGTTGTAGACTTACCCTGCCAAAATGATGCCACATCAGATAGTCGAGGACACCCTGGGTCATGCCCTGCGATCTCAGGTGGCGTACGTTCAACTTTTGATAACCCCACTCGATCCATCCTGCCTGCGTGGACACGCAGTTTATCAGGCACAGTGCATTTACTTTCTCCGGATGAGCGAGTGCAAATCTTGCCAGTATATTGCCGCCAGCCCCGACTCCGAAACCGATTACAGATTTTATGCCAAAATGGCCAAGAACGAAGAGCAGCTGTTCAGCCAGTTCTTCCATGGACGGATAAGTAAAACTGAAACATATTGTATCAATTAGTTGTCATCATTTTATGAGACTATAAGCAGTAAGAGAATTGAAAACCGATATATCAATATTTAAAGCTTATACTTTATATATCTTTGACGGATTTGGCACGCGTACAAAACCAATTGACAGAACTTTCGCATGCAATCTGCATTGCGGCTTAAATTATTTTATAACATGTTATTTAGCTAAAATAATGTCAGAAAGTGTCTCTTTGAGCCTTAATGTTTAAGTTCTACAAAATTTATGCTAATAAAAAAATAATTTCTTAATTGAACCTTAAGTTTATAACAAGGCCATGAACTAATATTATTGAATTATTTAATTCTAATAGTGTAAATCTCTATTTGTAATAATGTAAAACTTAATTTTATTTCTAAATAACTGTATTGTGTTCTTCATTTGAAATGACAGATTAGATAGAGAAAGAAAAGAATTATATAACAATCGATAAGTTTGAATCCGTACAAGTACATAGGTAGTGATATTATAATAAAGTATCAGCATTCATATGACAAATATATAAAGCAATAAGCATTTCATTAAATCGTAAAATTTTGTGGATTTATAAGTACGTAAACAAGCTATCATCGAAATTGGACTGAGATTGATTGAGAAATTAATTAGGTCATTGATTTGCGCTAATTGAGTAGATATGATGTTCTGAAACGAAGTACGCATATATATACAATTTAGAAATGGTTGAAGCTTAATCAGAAACATTTATATATTAAACTCTTTAATTATTAATTAATTAATTTGTTAACACACTTTAGTACGGTGAAAAACTAATATTTTAATAAATCTTAGTTCGATAAGGAGAAATAATGTTTTAAAAACTCTGAAAAATTAATTGATAATATTTTTCTTCCATTTAAAAACTTGACTCACTCTTCGGGTAATGTCGGTGCGCCTTCTTCTTGTCCGGGTGCGTTTACATGGTATACGCAGAAGTTTTCGAGTAGAACACGCATATCGATGTAATTAAAGAACGCCTGGAAGCTCGAGATGTCTATAAAAATCATTTTTTATTAGAAATTGGATTCTAACATGTTATTAAATATATTATACATTAAAAAAATATTTATGACACGAGTAAATAGGATTGAAATTTTATATAATTCTACATCAGTTTAAATGTTTTATAAATTATTTACTGTTATAAATTACTTACAATTAAGGCCTAAATCGTGATAAGTAAGAATAGCTGGTTTTGCTCGATTTCCTTGCACCGCTACTAATAAACTTCCCTTGTCGGTCTCCACTCTTTCTTCCCGTACAGAGCTGTCATCTCTGGAGAGATATCTCAGTGCCGGAAATTGCAACTGAATGTTTTTTAGCTCGATGTCATCCATGCTATCGGAAGGCATCGTGCTGCGCATGAAAATATTAAATTTAGTGATTGACATCGCGAGCAAAAAGTTGACATTTCTCTATTAAATTATTAAATCACATAATTTCAATAAATGTACAAAATGTATATAAATATTATTCGCGTTTTGCACAAAACAAAAATTTTCTTTTAATCTTTTTCTTCAAACATTGTCTTTATGAAATATTTGTCAATGAAACATAAATAGACAAGTAGCGATTTTTCTATTTATTTTCAAAATTTTAATGTATATAGAAGTTATAATTTTTACTGATGTAAATTTTTTTTTCATTAAACAATGACTTTATTAAATTCTGCTGAATTTTCCATATTTTCAAAGCTATCATTCAACTTTGACAAGATTTAAAGTTTAAATCCGATAAAATGCAATTTGTAATGTACAATTAATCCACCTAAATTATTATTTGGAGCGGTAAATTTTTATCTCTTTATAATAAAATTAATAAATTGTGATATTATTTATTTACGAGCCAGTTTTGTGTGTTACTGTAGAAAAAAATAATGAAAGCAAAACAGAATTGTGTTTTGTTGATTATACTAATTATGAGTCTCTGATTAAATCTCTTGATAAATGCCTAGTACCTTTAATTTCACTTCTAATGCGAAGATAAGAGGATATATTAAAAATAAATATGTAATTTGTTCTCGTGCTAATAATTACATTGCGTTGAAGAAAATGACATATTTTACATATTAACGCTTTTCCTGATTACAGTTATAATTATTTTATACAAAGAAAAATATTTCAAAATTTATCTTATAAAATTTATTAAAAATTAATTAATTTTTTCTGATGTATTTGATAATAATCTTGTAACAATATATGAGAAATTATTACTTTTATTTGGACTATGATATTTATATATCTCACAGAATAATTAACAAAAATAGACTATATAAAATATATGAAGAGATTGTACGATAAGTTTACTAATTTTTCATTTTGCAATAAATATTTAATTGTCACAGTTTACATCATGTTAACTGTATATTCTTGAAAATCAGGTGGTATAATTATCTCATAGAATATTGTAAGATTCTTTTCCTCGTGCGATACGCAAAATCGTCTATTAATTTAGATATTGAGCGACTTTTTTTATAATATCGATTTATACGCCACGCCCAGTCGAAGTGAAATTGAAGAGACCTTGCGAAGGTGCTTTTATTGGTTTTATCACAGAACACATACGTCACGTGCTGTACTGTACATTGTACTGTAGACATTATGGCAATCAAGTTCACTAGATTCGAATTAATTATTTCTGATTCGGTGGCTCAAAAGATTAGATGAAGTATTTTCGTACAGCTGACACACTTCCTTAATCTAAAATTTAAACGCGAATTGAAACCGTTCTATTATATAATTTATTTTTAAATTGACTATTAACGGTGGACTGAAATAATGGACTTTAAAATACAAAATTTATAACATTAACATTAACATTTATTGAGTTATATATTATGTAATTTTATGCTCTTGAATTAATTATATTTTGACGAATACTATAGTGACGTACATACAACTATTATAGTAGTGAGAAGATAATAATTATCAGCTAATCAACATTTCGTGATATGATATCAAATTTCAGTTCAAACGAAAGATTTATCTCATTACATGTATAATATACATATATTTTTACGCTGATTTTTTCAAATATAATGGTAAAGCATAATAAAAACGTATTTGTTTAATATCTCATTATCCAAGAATGAAAAATTTATGCTCTTTTGATAAAAGGAGTAATTTAATAATGCAAACATTTTATAATATATTTTAATAGAATAATTTATGTTTTTTAGGAATGACGATTAATAATTGATAAAATACGAATACAAATTACATGTAATTTGCAATGACCAAGGAAGACAGCAGATATCTTGTAATGGATCTTCTAATTATTCTAATCTGTTAGCAGGTCCATAAGCTTAAAGTTCGTACGAGCTCCGCTCGTAAATGCATTTAGGGTCAGTCCGGGATAAGCAATGTCCCCGTGTTATTCTAAACATATGATAGCGACAACCACTTTAATCGTCCGAGGAGTTATATCGACATCCAATTAGTCGTGGATTCGCTTAATGCTCGAAAGACCTACTTCGGTATGTATCCCAGAGGATTCATGGCGCCAACCCAATTTCAGCAGAACGGATGTAAAATGTCAGGAACCTCGTTTGACCTTTTCACACGGTCATGCGCGCGTACGTAGGTTAGCAGGACAGGTGATTTTTTAGAGGAACGTCATTGCAAAAATATTGCCGTACAATCCACGAGAGACTCATTCCTTCGCTTTCTTCTCTCTTAGCTTTCCCATGTTTCCGGACTATTAACCGAAATTCCTTTGTTCTATGTAATCAGCATGAACGCGTGGCGTAACATATTACATCATTTACCCGAAGCGTAGGAGGTGCGCTTTTTACGCCTCGCTTCTCCACACTGCCGACCCGAATACGCGCGACCCGCCACAACATTCGCATTATTAAATTCCTTATCTAATCTGTTGCCTGTAAGATAGATTGCACGCGCGCATTTTCACACGATGCCACTTGAATTAATACTGGTGGTCACTTATTTTCTGAGTCACTACTGCGTTGTGGCGATTTATTATTAGCACCATGAGTTTGCATTCAACGCCAAGATTCAGTCTCAATCCATTTACGTCAATTATTTTATAATGAGCGATGAAGAAAGATAAGAGAAAAATGTATCTTAAAGAAATGTTGATACGTTGATATCGTTGCACTCTCGGCGTTTCAATATATAATATAATATTTTTGATGCTAATATGATATATGATCATAAAAGTTTATGTACAAATATAATTTCTTATGATTACTAATATCTACAATCACATAATTAAAATATTCTATGATTAAGCAAAAATAACTTTTTGTTTAATATTATATATTATCTAGATACACAATATAAAATAAGTGAGAAAAGGATTGTGTTTTTTTCAATTGTCTGTTTTAGTTTTTAATAAGATTTAATAAATGCAAAAGACATTAAAAGCATATATTTGTATCCGCGAATAGATATAAAGTAAGAAATCGGTCCTACGGATTTACGACGCTCTTCGCAGACGGCGTCGCAATGACTGGCGTTGGGGATCGATAAAAGTAAACGTGTCATCACAAATGCACCATGAAATCGATTGCAGAGCACTTCGGTGCTCTCGATTGACAGAGATCTCGATTTAAATTGACTTCCAATTATCAGGATGATGAACGACATTGTAGTAGTTTCCATAAAGTCGATTTCATTACTTCAAAATAACCGCCGCATACTTTCCATGCCTTTAGAAAAAAAGTGACATACGTAATATATTTCGGAATAATCAAACAATAAAATGAAGATATACAGAAAGTTTTAAAAATTGTTGAAGCAATAACGAATTAAATGTTTCTATCAGTTTTTAATTCCTTTTTCTCTTTAGATACTCCGAAAAAATTCAACAGATATAATCAAATGATCAATTTTCGACACTTTTATTGGCAATAACATGTACAGTATTTATTAGCTAGATTCTTTAATTTATAACACATCAAAGATTGATAATGATAAGAATGTCATTGTAAATACGAATTGAAGCATGCATAAATAATCCGTTATCAAAGAATTTTCTTGTCTTTCTGTATTTACGTTACTTTATTTGACATAATATGTCTCAATTTAGCATAGAAATCTATGTTGAATTAGAAAATCCATGAAAAGAAAAGAGAATCAATCAAGCTCTGTGCGATAGACTCTATGTGATAACCTTAAACTCGAATAACGATATCTCAATGATATCCAATTCCAAGCATTGTTTTCTACTAATTTCTTCGCTGCATTAAACTCTCTGACAGAAGGAAGTTAGGAACATTGTTATCTGGGAGAGTATTTGAATAGCAAGTGGGAACACAATGCTAATCACAAAATCTGCTGAAATAGAGTTTGTGAAATATAACCAGAGAGATAAGCATAGGCGCACAGTATAAAATTTGATCGGAGTCATATTTTTTCTTGGCAGACATAAATAAAGATACACTAAATATATGGATACGTACTGTTTTTCGTATTTAGCTGAGGGTTTACAACCGAAGCACTTTGTAAGAAAACTTAGTTCTTCCATCTGTGAAATTGGATGTACACTCTTTCGTATTTCTTAACGTAGTCTGAGTTAAATCAATGCGTCCCTTGAAAGTCAGAAAGCTATCTCACAAATGAAAATAAAGTATCGTGTTTGGCTATCTGTCGGTTTTGCGTTAAATGAAATTTAGGCCATCTATGAAGAACATAAACATAAACATTGCCAAAGACGTGGAAGAAAATACCGTTACAACAAATATATATGTATATAACGATTTAAAAGAATTTAAACGAAAAATTTATATCTAAAAGATATACGAAATTAATTTTTTTTTAAATGACTGAGCTTAAATGTTGCATAAAGTGAATAATATGTAGCAAAATTTATATGGTAATGTTTTAGAACTGCAAATAATAAAATCTGTAGCTGAAAGCGAAATATCATTTCCCTAATTATTTCGAAGCAAAACATTTATTCTTTTTGACGTGACATTTAATTACGAAAAAATTGCACAATTTTAAGCTCTTGAAGCGAAAGTTATTTTCATATAAAATTAAAAGATATAAAATTCTCTCTATCATATTTTTATCATAAGATCTCTAACTATCAAAATAATAAATATAGCACTTTTAAATTAATTCTTCTAATACTATGTTTAATAATCTTAATGATTTAGTGGTATAAAAAATAGGTATTTCTTTTTATATTTTAACATTCAACATTTTGAAATGTTAATTTCTTTAAATGTCATATGCAAATAAAGTTTTATACTTTCTTTTTATTAAACAAATAGCATTATTAATGTAGTTTTCAAATGTATTTTTTCTTTATTTCAAATAACTTGGAAAAGAAATACTCGTTTTATCCTCGCATGGTAAATCATTACGGTTATTATCAACTAGAATATTGTCATTTTGTTTAAAAGTACTGAAAGAGATGTATATTTTTCACTCTTTGTTTTTGAAAGCAAGAAAAGAAAGAATTCCGTTTTTCCTTTTAATATTGCCTTTTGATTTACGTTGCAATAAGAATCATGTTAGTGTTTATGACTACTTCGTTTTATATGAAGTTTATCACAGCCCTTTGTCATGTTTTACAATTTTTATCATTCTTTGTCGAGACAAGAAGATACATTATTACATTTTCATATATATCATACGTTTGTTTCCATTAGTTGGCATAAAATAATAACTTTTATATTTGTGTTATTATAAAAAATTATTTGCAAGTTTAATATTCTATTCAGAAAAAATATTTAAGACACTTTTAATACACAGCATGATATTTCATTTACTTTGAAGTCCATGAATAGTTGAAGCGTAAAAACCGTGCATTAAAAGATATACTTTAATAAAATCGATAAATACAAATTTTCAGTAACTGTTAAAATATTCGCCGGATAAAACGGCGCGAAGAGAAATTTTTTGACATTCTAAATGTTAAAGTTCACGAAGGCGCTTGCCATTTTAATTGTGAACTTTGATATCCAAGTTTCTGTTATTAAAAATGAATTAATTAATTTTAATTAATGAGAACACTCTTTTCTCTCGGTGAAAAGTGGAAGTAGAAAACTTCAATTTCTCATTTCTAGCAAAGTTCGCCGGATAATTTTGATGTTCTGTAACAATAATGCATAATGTAAATGCACGATAATGCTTATAGCGACCTCTCGCACAAGTACAAGTATCAGAGATTCACCATCAGTGGTATCACAGTGCTACTTGAATTTCTAAGCACGGTTAATTTGCGTGTGCGAGAGGTTTCTAGTATCTCCGGCACGTCACTCAGCTGCTTCCGGCCAGAGTTAAGTTCATGTTCCTCTTCCTATTCTATTATAACGATGATAAGGCGTGAAGCTTTATCTATTAGTAACTTATTAATAATATATTAATAGTCTGTGGTAAGAAGCTTCCCAAAAATTTATTTCTGCCAACTATAGCGACGATTTTTGACACATTCATAAAACAAAACTATAGCGGCTATTTTGAGATATTCATGAAGCAAAATGGATTATTAGATAAGAAAATTTGAACGATATTAACAATCTATTTGAACTGGCTCATATTTTATAAACTTTTGTTACAGAAAATTGAACAAACGAAAGCAGATATCTCGAACTGAGAAGTTGTACCAGCCATAGAATTCGCAGGACAAAGGACCGACTGATCCAGGATCAACCTGAAATCCTACTTTCGGGTTTCTAGGAATATCTCACGTTGAATATTCGACCGGTTCGTTGAAAGCACTCACCCAAATGGAAAAAGAGCGGTAAAATATCTCTTTACGTTCTGAATTTTTTGTTCTTACGTTTTACGACTTCGAAACATGAAAAAATCCGTTGCGCTTAAATTAACCACGAAGTAATAAGAGAAGCGTAAAATGCGAGTTTGATCGAAGAAACACAATGGCTTTTCAAATATAAAGCTACTGGAAATTGGATACAAATTTCAAAGTGAAATAAGAAAACGCTTTGAAGTTATGTAATTGAATTTTTTCGTTTTATCATATTCTAATTTTAGATTATTAACCTTTTACCCTCTTTTCTTTGTATTTCATTTTTCTTCTTTTGTGTTACGTAATGCTCGTTTATTTTTCTTCTTATTGGAAAAGTGTGATTGTATCACTTGAAACGTTCGAATTGTTTCCGTACACTTGTTGCCAAGGTTGTGTTTAAAAAAAAGTATGCGAGTGTAATCGATCCATTTTTTTAACATTATAGGAATTATTCGCAAAAATTACAAATCCTTTTACATCCATTAAATGTCTTTTTTTATACAGTTAAAACTTTCATAAAAATTTAACAATTTGATATTCAGTTGAAATTAGTTTTACGCATAATTTTTTCAAAGCTGAAAATAAAACACTACGTAATGTTTAAGAAATCAATTGCAAATAACGCCACTGCGAAATTATTAAAAGCGTTCAATCAACCGCAACCTATAGCCGAATAACGTCATGGCACAGCATGTCATGGATATGCCGCTATTTGATATCTCGCTATTCTTTTTATCGATCGATTGACCGAAGTGCAAAGCTAGATCTTTTTTAATCGGTATTGCCGGTTGTAAGACGAAGCCTCGCAATAAAGATCAATTTACTCTATTCCAGCGATCCCTCGTGAGTCAACGCAAGCAAATAAATCTCTATCTACCGCAAATACAAGCATGATGCAGAACATGCTGTAAACCGAACCGTGCCCAGGCACCGACCATTTGAGCTAGATAAACGTCTCGTAAGAAACCAACTATTATTAATAACAATTCGTTTAATTCAAAATTTCATTCGCAATTCACAATAGTATTTTATATCGCTGCATATCTCTACAAATAGTTTTTAAACTAATTTCTACGTGTTATTGCGCCAACTGAATCACATTAATTATTCATTCCATGCAGCATTGGCAGTGAAAAATTTTATCTATTTACCTTTGATTCTTCAGTCCCACATACAAAACGTTGCCATTCAATTACTATCCATCTCCATATATTATATACGATGATAATTTGTATTAAAAGATCGAAATAAAAAAATAATGGCTTGCAGAAAAGAAAACACTCGAATGCATCAATAGCTATCTCTATTAGAACATAAAGTTCTTCTAAAGTCGGTACCGAAGGATCGAGGTGGAATTGGCGCAATGCCAAGTTATGTTGAGTGAATTTCCAGCGAAAGTAGAGCAAACACTGACATATAGGACATATGCGGTCATATGAAATCGTTACGTTTCGACTTCCTGTCGGAATAACTTATTATTGTTTTAAGTAATTAATGGCACAAACGTAGGATCGATATAAGTGGAATTTAATTTTCAGTAAAACATAAAATTGACATTGAAAAATGTGACGATTAACAAACGCTTTCTTTTGAGTTGACAATGAATTTTATCAGTGACTCAGATTACACCTCAATCGATATTTGTCCGCTTTCTTTATGACGTAAAAAGCAGTGACCTATTAAGGAGAAATTTCACACATGCTTCATCTTATATCTACGTAAGATGGAGTTTGTAAATCGCATACCTATGATGTTCTCGAAAAGAAAAACTCGTGCAAAATTAGTTTTATTTAATTGCAAGTAAGATTTTAACATTTTCTATAAACACATACGTACTTTCTCTTACAAATCAGTTTTTGCACTTCGTATATCAATATCATTAGAATACATCAATAATCATTATAAATGATTTGAGACAACATTTAAAGATAATTTAATAACATTATTATAAAATTTATTAAATTTATACATGTTAATGAAAATATTCACGTTGACACGACAAGGAAAAATAAGTCTTGCAATATTTTAATTAACATGAAATTGGAATTTAAGGGATAGTCTGAAAAATTTTATCTTTAAAGGCCTCGCATGGGATCAGTTAGAGCTATATAAATGGATCTTTTTACTAATCAAATGTTTTAATTAAATAGTTTTAATTAAAAAGTCAAATAAATCGTTTTTAATTTATAAATTTTATAAATTTTATAAATTTATATCATAAAATATTATTTTGTTGGATAGCACATTTACATAAGATATTTTAAATACAATTTACTATTAAATTACTATTAAATACTGTATTTGTTAAAAAAATAATTTTATATTTTTTAAATAAAATCCATGCGCGCGTGTATATTATATTTGAAGAAATTAAACAGAACATATTCTCGCAACGGAAATTTTGTTTTCTAGTAGCGCCTTGTTTACGTACTCGAGTCAGTATTAAAATAGATGGGATACGTAAACCTTTAAGAATGATTGTTTTCGAAGCGACGTGCACAACATCACTGAACAACAGATCGTCCACATAACGATCTTAATAGTTCTTAGTTAATCCTAATTTTGGTGTTAATTACTTTGTTGTGAGGACCTGCCAAGAGAGGCGTATGGCCTCATCCGTTCCTCCAAAATATAGAACGTCTTTGCCCGACTAATACGAAAGAGAAGTGACGGAGTGGAATTACGTCGTTAGCCTCAGAAAGCTCCTAAGCTGGCTATTACGTGAAATGTTACGTGCTATAAACTTCCTCCAATTTGTCGTTTAATGCATTGACACATTTTCAACGCGTAAAATGTTTCTTTAATTCAAACATTGATAACATTATCGTTATTTGTTATAATTGGTCTATGACCATTTTGTCTTTTATTATATTACAAAGTAGAAAAAACTTTATGCGATGTTAAACTAATCAAAACTTATTCGAAATTAAATGTTAAAAAACCAATTAGAAGAAAAAAGTATAAAATATTTGAATAAAAAAAAGAATAATTAAATTACGATAATAAGTGACATTTATATTTGAGTTTAATATTTTTAATATTATTTAATATCTGGTTTTTTTTCCACAGAACGTGTTTCTATTAGATTTATAACTTAATATTTAAATAACGATTGAATTTCATTTATACGTTTTAGACGCAAAAACTGCGAAAACTGCGAAAACAACGCTTGGTGTGTGTCGGCGTGTAGAAGTGTAATTACCGATAATGGAATGCGTTAGCCAAGACTCACATTTAATGTTTCATTGAGTTCTCTGATTGGCCAACTCGACGTCGCCTACGTTAATTACTTGAAGTAATTATGCGGTGGAACTCATGTGTCATTGACTGTTCTGTATTTTGTTTCGTTTCTAGTATTAGATCGTTAAAAGTTATAAATTTACTCTGACATTACGTAATTTAGAACTAAAACAGGCAAAGCGAAAACTCGTTTAACTTGTTGAATTTATAAAATAGCAACTTCTCGTCGGATTCTATAAAAATTTGCGACGGAATAAGTACATGATCCATAATTTAAGAAAACTTTCTCAAAATTCGGTAGTCCTAGAGAGGAAAACTTGCGATCTCAACTTTGCATTTACATTCAAATCAGGAAGTGGCACTAGCAGCGACGCGAGTTTGTAAGAATCATGAAGTAGCTCGATTAAATAGCTTAAATGCCGAAAGTTGAGAAACTTCCGTTAAACTGCCTTAAATAATTAAACCCCATGCAGGCCTCTTCAATATAGGTCACAGGTCTAAATGGCAGCTCGATGTCATATTAAATCAGCTTGTTAAACCAATATCGTATAATAGAAGAACAATATGGCTACTACGTCGCACATTATACTGCGGCTTTGTTTCTTGCCAGCTTAGAATAATGCATCGTGTCGTTGCTTTTGTGTAATGTTCAGCGTAATTTCCATGGTAAAATCTAAAAGTTCATCCATCTCCAGCCTCCGGTACAATTGCTCGTGTACAATTTTAATCAGTCTTAAATCTCATATATCCCCCGTATGCTTGCCGATAACCTTTACAATTATTACGCAGTTACGCCAATAAATGGCGCATACATAACACTTTTAATAACACAATTGCGAGTTATGATGTGGTCACTCGGTGCTGCGCACATTGAGGTCAATGTCAATATTGTCTATATCAGTTAAAAAAACTCCAACAAATTTCCACGAGGATTGTTCCATCGTGACACAAAAAATATCGAGCTATCGTAATATTTCAAACTCATGTTAAAAATATTATATGTATTACATCATTTTTCTGCAAATAATAATCAGACATTAGATCTCTTTTTATTTATTTTAAGTATCGCAAGAGCTAAACGCGGAATATATTTAAATCAGTTTCTATGTTACAGAATTTGTCGTATCTTTTTCAAAATTGTTTTATAATTCGAAAACATTCATCATTCCAGATGGCAGGTTGATATAACAAGATTCTATAATTTTATCGCTCCTGTTACCTGTTTCGTATCAAATAAGTCAAGTTTTGTGCGGCTATAAAATAACTGAGAGTAGATAAGTATGGAAAGTAATAAAAGTGTAGCTTACGTTCTTGATGCGTCAGCACGTTAATAAAAACTACCTACTATCCTATCAGTCTTACTACGCATCTACGCATCTACGCATCAGCATCAATTGCAGCTACAGTTAAATGCGATACGCGCCGAGAAGTGTAAGGAATAATAACGCGGCAGTCTCTCAATTTCTTTTTCTCTCTCACCAAAACTTACCCCAATAGAGCAGATTCCTCGGCAGTGGCTGCTGTCGGCATCCTGTTTCTCTCCCTAGAACAAAATGGCGGCGAATAATCACACACGCCTAGCCCTAGCGGCATGTCGTGCTTCTAAACCCGTTACAACGCACAGATATTTTACAACGTAAAAGCTATTAGCACGATAAGCGAGCAACAATATATCAAGCTGCTTTTCACCACCATACTATTGGTCGTTAAGAATCAGCTTCTCTTTGTTCTACGGCAGCATTTCCGGTATTTAGCAAACCGCCCATTTGAATGTAAAATTACTCTTTAAAATTATCATTTTGTATGGGCAATTAAACCGGGCCGGGCAACCTCATGCTCGAATGCGTATTTGAATAAATAAACTTCTCAAAGCAGTCAGATTGAATATCGGGTATTATCAACGTATAACACTCTAATGAAATCAAAATTAGAAGCTACGACTAATAAATATTATATTTCTTACTAATATAATAATTCAATATTGATTTTTTAATTTACAATAGAATACTGAATGTATTTTTTTTATATTTAAAAATTCGTAAGTAATGTAAACACGTAAAGATGAAATAATTTACAATGTAAATATACTATAAGACATGTACAAATAGAAATGAAAGCGCTTCAGATACTCTATTATTTCTCGAAAGTAAAGTTCTGATGTGAACACGACAATATCAGTCTACGACTGAATTTTTAAATCGACTCGAATAATCATGAACTTCTCATTTGTTCAGAGAGAATTGTCCTCGGTCATTCGATGGCGAGAGAAGCCGGTTCCGTAACGCACGCGTTTCCGTCGCGCGCCACGAAGCGATACGGGCAGTCGCAACTCGAGCGTTGCAAGGACAAAGGAAGAAGACCACCTATCGCGTGCATACAACGGAGGGAGTGATAATAACACTAACAACTAAGATAAACCAAACGATGATGATTACAGTGATTGCAGTCACGCGTGGACCAAGAGATGCGAAAAGTGCCGTCAATGTATACACGAGAAGCTCGAAGCGTGAGGGAAATGGACGATCTTTTCAGGTATTATGAGCGTGACTTACCTTGGGTTCTCTTGCTTTTACACAGGTTGACTAATTACAGCACCATTAATGACCGTTCCTGATGTTTGTCTGTACTTACTAGTCTACTAAATTTTTAAGTGCAAAGACGAGGTGTTGGCTTCGTGTCCAATTTGGTTTAATGTCAAATAAATATATATAATTTTAGTTAAGTAAAGTATTTATTTTACGAAGTCAACATCTCTAGTCTTTAATTTCTTTGAATTGATTCATCGTTTTATTTCAGTTTTTATCTGTGCGAATATCTGTGCACTTCTTATGTGTTCTCTGTTGAAAAATTTAAAGAAATAATGTGCATTGTTCGCATAATTATTGATATCTTTAAAAAAGACAAATCGTATATAATCATAGTAAACGTTGCTGAAGCTGTGTCGGGTAATTTATAGCATGTGTGTGCAAAAGTTGCGGAATTCCTTTTGGTTCGTGTCATATTCTGAATTACATTTAGCTTTCGTGTTGCTTGATGTTAGCTTTTAGAAGATGTTTAATTTTGATAGATTTACACTGAGTTTACCCTTGAGGCACCATCAAAGCGAAAGATCGTTGTTAGTAATATTAAAGATGAATAAATCGCAAGCGCTGCTGTAGCTACACGGCATTGGCGAGTAATATTTTCTTTTGCAAAAATATTTTTGGCGCTTGTTTTTCGACGCAGTTAACGCTTTCGTTGCTAAAGGCGACTATTTTGTTATAAATACTTTTTTAAAAAATCGTTTAACAAAAATAAACGTTATTTTATTAATAACTGTATCAATGTCCAAATATTACTGAAAATAGTAGCCATATCAAAGAATAAAAACTTTATTAAACTTTTGAAAAATATATGACTTTGAAAAAAATATATACAGTAAATATAGAAATATAGAAAAATGAAAAAATAGAAAAAATCTACAATAGAAATATATTTTTTTAAATATTATTTTTACGAAATACATAAATTTATATGTCTGGAAAAATTACAATTTTGAAAATAAAAATGGGAAGTCATTCTAAAGAAAAATTATCTTAAAGAACTGCAGGTCAACGTTCTGGAATAATGGGAATAGTATGACCTTATTTTTCACGCGGGTAACGATCCGAGCAAGTCATATTTTGCGTATTTGTGGAAGACATGTATATTGGAATCATATATCTTGACGTCGTCACTTGAGAGTATTTCCGGATTCATGAAATTTCAAGTGTCTTTAAGATTTTTCTTTACTCTTATTTGGATTTTGATGTCATATTTATCAGATTTATTTTTATTACACGGTAGATATAATATTATGTAAGATATTATATTTGTTGAAATGTACATGTATATTATCCAACTAACGTATATATCACCAACTCAAATAATTATTTTTTGTGTATTCTCTGTAGTACTCGGTTTAATACACATCACAAAGATGTTTTTCTAGTCTGTAGCCGTGCAACGAAAGTTATAAAAACCGCGTCGATAGTGTTACGATCGATCTCATGAAACTTATTCGCCATAGTAGCTAACAATAAAAGCATTATAATCATGCCTCGATGTCTTCGACCTCGAAATGCTTGTCGCCCACAAACTCTTTAACGACTCTGCACTAACTGTTCCGTCGCTCACTGCATCCGCTTTGTCTTTGAGCTCAGTATCCTCAATATTCATTGTACATTAGCGTGAACTAGATAAAACTTTGAATTTTCTTTATATTGTTTGAAATAGTTTTCGAGCATATCACACGATGTATGTAATTCATAAAATTGTAACATTTCTTTGCGGATGAAAATAACATGACAGAAGTAGGTTGCTCATAACACAAACAATTTCAATATGAGTTTTTTTTTATAAAAATCAAAACTTCATACATTTTACACAATTTACAATTTGCATAATTTTTTATAGAAAAACAATAAATCACTGATTATTACTCATTTTTGCAAATGTTTAATGGAAAGTTGCTTAATATTATAATTATTTTTTGGTATTTGTAAATGATAACCAATTTGTTTCATAACATTCAATACAACCATTAAATATGACGAATTAACTATTACAGTAAAATTCATATATTGGATTAAGGTTGATATAATAAAGTAGTTTAAGCAAATATATTAGATTCGCAAACCAGCTTTTATTTCAAAAAGTATATATAAAATATAAAAAATATACATTTTAATTAAAAAACTGGAAGTGTTTGACTTCTTCTTTTAAAAACATTTGTAAATCACGGAATTATACAGGTTTTTAACAAATTGTATATCTATATATGTATAGAGAGATACATAAAAATATAATTGATAAGCATGGTTTTGGTTTAATATGTGATTAAATATGTGATCGATAAAGAGAGTCGTAATAAATTGTCAATGCTTGAAAGAGCGACTAGACTCGTTTAGAGGTCGAGGAACAGTAAACGATATATCGGCGACTGTACCTCTATCTGCCGACCCCGTATCCGGAAAATGTCTTTTAAAGCATTACCTTGAAACGATCGTGGCGTTTTCGCGACGATCCTCGATCAACGGATCCTTTTTTCGCATCTCGGCCTTCGGCGAGGTGAAGCTAAACGCCTTCTTCATGGATTCAAGCATGCTCTGGCCGGTGGTCTGTGTCTGGTCGACGATGGTTGTGCTTTTGTAAACGTCTTCGCCCAGGTCGCCTAAGGACCTGTACGAAGCGCCAGTACCTGCCGGCATGGCGTGATCTTTCGTTGCCTTGCCTCGCGATGCCGTCTCTCACTCTCGAAACGGCTTAATCGCCGTGCTGGTCGGGACTGATGATTTTCACCGTCCAGATAGGTGCCCTCTCGGCGAAGACTCGCCTCGAAGGCGCCAAGAGCTGAGACGTTGCTGCTGCCGCTGATGATGATAGGCGTGCCCGAAGCCGATATTGCCAATATCGCACGTCAACAAGGCAAACGAACGGCAAAAAAACAAAAGAAAGAAAAAACAAAGATAAGGAAGTCCTGTGACAGCGATCGCAGCGCGATACGAGGCATCGGTGGTCATTCGATCGTAAGTTACATCGACATCTTTGGAAAAAAAAAACACCAATCATAATTAACTAATGATTGATTTTTTGATTCTTTAGTTATTACATATATTAAAAACATTGTTAACGAATTATAAAAACTAACCAATGTCAGTGCAATTAATAATTAGCTTCTTTGAATAAGAACATGTATTTGTCCTTTTCTCAATTTTATCAGCGGTTAAGATAGCGTTTATCGCTCATAAAAGATATCGAAAATTCTCTCTACTAGGTTTCAAAGTCATGGAAATAGACAAGTGATATTGGATACTGCTTTGTGACAGGTATGCAATTTCATTTCTAGTCATCTCAAATTTGTGAATGCACGTAAAATCTTTTGTACAACTATTCTGATAATTTTATTTAATTACACTTGTGAATTTCATTGTGTGAAGCATTTATTTTCTTTTGAAGCAAAATAAATTAAACACGTGAATAATATTTTAATAATATATTTGCAATTTCAAACAATTATATAATGAATTTTTAACTAGTTAAATTGATAATTATAAAATTTGTATTACTCAGTATTTTAGAAAAAACTCTGCAACGTCATTATGGTTCGTCTTGCAATTTCCATTAATATTTTCATTATAAGCCAGTAACATTTTTTTAGTTGTTTCTTTCTCTCTCTTTTTCTCATTTATTTAATAAATTAATTTATTTTATTAGTTTCCATTTTGTACAGTTATTATATAGAATTATTATATATTATATAGTTAGATGTATATAGAAAATCTATTATTTTTTTGGAGTAATTTCGTGAAAAAAGAATTAAATACTATACAAATAAGACAAGGAAAGAAGAAAAAGAGAGAAGAGAGTAAGAGAGAGTTGTATGATTTGGTTAAATATTTTCTCGTACCGAAAAATTTACAAGATATACAAACTTTTTTCATCGCGTATTTAATATACTCTCTAGTGTAAACAGTTTTATTGAGCTCCAATTTAAATTCGAAATCCAGATTGTGCGAGTACAGAGAAGAGATATAAACACATTTCTGTGTATTCTGTTGTTAGCCTGGACTTCTGGATGTGAAATTGCATTCTATTTATGAATGTGCATACAAAAGCTCAAACAATACCGTTATTCTCACTGAATAAATGAGCAAGTTGGTATTGTTCCAGTATTTCAGTATTTTATATTTTTACAACTTTTGCCAAACCAACGCAGATTTAATCTACATTTTATTATGCCATACATATTATGACATACATGCGATAATAAACACACATATTAATTAATGAGTATAATGAGTACATAAATTTCGAACAAATTTTGGTATTCTCATATTAAAATATATTTTAAGGAAAAGCAGAAAAAAGGCAAAGAAACTAATTAGATCATGTAATTAGATCAAAAAAAGTTCCCCTGTGTTGAAAAAGAAGATATTTATATCTAATAGTTGTTGCTGCTTAATAACATAATATTCAAAAAAATATTTATGAAATTATACTTCAAATTATATCGGTTGAGACATTTTCTCAATAGATCGATTGAGAAATAATCAGGACACAAAAGTTTGATAGTGTGACTCTTGTTTTATAATTAGGCAAATCAGATTGCGCGACTTAGAGAAAAAAAATGATATTGCCGATGCCTCGTTCTCGCCAAAATGTGAGAAATGAAGTAAGACAGGTGTCATGTGGAATAATCGTCGACATGCACAAAATCCATCGAGTTCGTTCTACGTCGAAAGAATCATGCATGGCGACATGCCAATTGTGGAGTATTTATTTATTTGCATGTTTGTGGAACACTGTTGATAAACAGGAAACGTGCGCACAAGAAACAGTAATCAGTGTCTTCTAGTTGTCTATTTTTAACAGCAAATCAAGCGTGTGCGATGTAATCAACGAATAAAATTTTACAAAATCATTCGGGAGGTGTTTTTCCGAAGTATATTAATTACTCTCATTTCGCGCTCGAGGCTAACACGGAACGTGTTGTAAACTTGTGACAGAAACGAAAAAAAAATGCAGAAAAAGATTTGCGCGATAAATAAATCAGTAAATGTACGCAGTTTGATACTGCGATTAACGTCACTTCGTCGATCCATCGATCAAAAGAGATATGAACTTCCTATATTTCCTTCTAACAATTTTCTATATTAATATGACATTATCGGAAATAATCGATAAGCACACCCAATTTATTGCACGCACAGATATCAGGTTTTTAATCAGATTTTAAATATAGGTGTAATCGTTGATACACGATATGTGATACACTTGTTCAATAAATCGTAAATAACCAGCAATGTTTATATTTGAAAGTTTTGTTATCGCGAGCTACTTTGAATAAGCAAAACTTTCAAATACACTCCAAGTCGTAGATCAATCGTTGATCGATTGCAAAAATGAGATTATAACTTGTCTTTTTCTTTTTTGAAAAAGCTCCTTTTATCGAGCAAGAAAAAAATATGAATATCGTAGTATCGGTCTAACAACATACTCGTGGTTCTTCCTGTCACTTAAGATTTCCGTCGACCAAGAAAATTTACTCCGAGATGCGACAAGATTATATGTTGCAGTCATTATTACTGAGCGTCAAGAATGATAACTGCGCATTTAAAGCGAAGCATACGAAGAACCTTCGAGTGTGAAAAAGTGCCATCGTTACGTACAATAAAATATCGCAAAATGTTGTTACTGTGTAACTAATTATAAAAATGGATCTATATAAATTTTTTTGAAATTTGAACATCTAATTTCTTTAGTAATTCGAAACAGATTTTGAACCTGTATATAATTTAAAATTGAAACAGATCAATTTTGAATCTGTATAGTTTAAAATTGTCATAAGCTAAAATAAACATTCGCGCTAGAAGGATGAAAGAAAGGTAAAAGGTGAATGCTAAAATAATCCACGAGAGATATGAAAGAAAGGCAAGAGGAGGAGAGTTCTATTTCAATTTATCCTACTCCGAGGCAGACGCGTATCATTCTGGAGTGAAGCTCTTCAAATATCGATGATGCTGAATGCAGCTGGATCAGCTGCGGGTTCGGCTTGCTTACGTCTTAGCGCCTCGTGCTAGCAGTCGAGAGAAATCGATCTGGCCAGGACTTTTCCTGGATGAAATACGTATGCATACCGCCTTCGAGTGATCATGCCATGATCACCAATTCGCAGATAGACTTCTGCGCGCGTGTTGTAAGCGGGTCCCCGGAAAGTCGCGTATTGATTTTTCGCGTGGATACTCGCGTGTAACGTCGGGGTTAACCCCGTTTCTCGACATCTAATTTTTCGCCCGAGGCTAGCCGACTTGACGTCCACTGGAATCGTACGACTGATCTACGACATTGAGGATTTTAATAGCTAGGCTACGGCAGACATTAAGTCATATTCCATTATTTTCAGGACAATCAAGTGTATTAGATTTACATGATTTTCAAGTGTATCATTGATCCACGATTAACGATATACTGGTATCGTGCGATTAAGAGTTGTAATTGCCGAGATTATGAGAGTCGATCGTTTGATGACGTCATTATTAATATCAGCTATATAGAATAGAGAAGCATATTATATCTAGAAATATCTGTTACGTAGAATTTATCAATATGAGCTGAAGTATTTTTTATATAATTATTATAAAATGATATAATTGAATATCATGTGTATAATTATATAATTCAGAATACAATTGAGTTGAATTTCTTACATTTCTTACATCTCTGGTATTGGCTTTGTTTATCAGATCAATTTAATAGAGCAAAAATTGTTACAGCAATTAAATTACACAGAGAAATGTATTTACTTCCAGGTACGAACGTGAATTTTCTTTTACAATTCAATTTTTACAATTCAATTTTTCAGATTGAATTTGTTAAATCTTTTGAAAGCGTATAATAAAATAATCATTGAATGACTCATTTTTCTCTTTCTCTCTTTCTCTTTCTGTTTATTTTCCTTATTTATTGTTCGATGAATAACGTACGTAACAAAATAAAGTTTTATATAAATTTTTAGAAAGAATTTCTGCATGCTTTTTTTATGCTTCATGTTAGCACATTTTCTATTAAAAAGATAATGTTCCATTACTGGTTATGTCTAGTTTTAACGCATAGTTCGAAAATAAAGACTATCTTGATCGGACGAGAAATCTTATCGCTGACAGTTTACTCGATATTATCCCAAAGTTATTTTTTCCGTTATGCAATTCACGTAGCAAGCATTGATCCTGTATGCTTCGAGCATCGTGGAAGCAGCTGTAAGCTGTTACGTCTGCGATCAGATAGCGGGTAAGATAATTGTTGGACGCTGGTAGGAACTAGGACGCGATGGTTTTTATATATCTGCTCTTTATTTGAATATAATATCGAGAAGTTTTATATAACTGAGTATATATTACAACTGAAAATAACTTCAATCTTTTCGGAAAATCAATGTGAAGCTACTACTTTTTTTCTAATTCCCGACTTGGAACTTTACAAGACAGAATTATTTAAAAATAATTAGACGTTATCTAACTTTTTGCAGTTATTAGGCTTTAATATTGAGAATGATTATTCTGTGAAAGTTGTCGTTATGTAAGTATGCTACAGATATTCAGTTTCTACGAGGAACCCAGCAGCAGATTTTGCCCGCATCGTTTACACATTTCTTCCAAGTTCAGTCAAAGCTTCCGTCGTTTAAATTTTGTTTAACATTGTTTAAAAATGCAAGGAAAAAGAGAGAGAAAGAGAGCTGATAGAAAGCAGAAAAATAGGATCAATTTCTGTAATTCGCAACACGCGAGCAGATGGGCTCGATAAAGAGTTTAGTGTCACTGGCTATTTTATCGCTCGCGACGTCTTTCGTAGAAACGATCGATTGTCCAGTCTAACCCGATTTCTCGGCCCGACCGAACCGATTCCGCCTAGGAAGGCGGAAGGCCTACCAGCGAGATCGTTTCGCGCGATGTCGTTGGCGCGCGATCGATCTAGCGCGCCAGGTTCGACCTTCGCAGCGCCGCATGACACAACGTCACCGACCGCGGTTCGCCGCTGCAACCTCCGTCGACGGCGGCGGCGGCGGCGGCGGCGACGGCGGCGGCGGCGGTGGCGGCGGCGACGACGACGACGATGACGAAGGCCCGCGTGCGAGATACGCGAGATGCGCGCGGGCGCGTGCAAGCAACTAACACCAACACGATTTCACGAGCGCGAACACATCGAGCACACTCCATTCGAACTACACGCTCGTAGCGCTGATCGATAGGTCGAAGCGGTCGAGAGGGATTCCCGAAGGGATGGCAGACAAAGGGCAGAAGGGTGTGAGACAGGTGGCTAGGAGGACAGCTGGTCTTGGCGAGGGGGAGGGGAGGGGGACGGGGACTCACCTCTTCCTGCGTGAGTTCCGCTGCGGGGTCCGCGTACTGAAGAAGAGTTGCAGCTTTCGCGCGGTCTTTAAACGCGACTACCACGAAAACCCCTGAACGGGTTTTGGTTTGCGCCTCGGTCTCCGCGCGTAGGGTCACCTCTTTCTTCGAAGGAAACGCGCGACAGAGATAATTGGAGATAATCGCGTGCTTGTGTACGATCGCCTGCGCCCGACTACGCTCGTCTCTCGACCTGACGTTTGCGGGACGTTTGCGGAGACGGAGCACCGTGACGAGACTGACGGTTTAAGAGCGCACGGTGTGTTCCCAACGACGTCGTACGATTACTAAATGCCCGAGTGCACGGCTGCTCCGACTACGAGACTGGTCAATGGGAATGCGCGTTGCACCATGCGCGGTATACTCCGGATCGAACCGGTTACGGACAGACTGCCGACATCTGGTCATGAAAAGGCACACCCGGCCTGTCACCAGTTCAGACATCCCGCTGCGCATGCGGAGGCTAAAGGTGACCTTGGGACTCGGCCGGTCGGTTATCGCCCTGAAGAAGAAAGAGCGAGACCCTTGCTTCCATCGACATAGCAGAAAACCACGATATCTAACGTTGGTGCAACGGCCAGTGGTGCACGCTTGTACCGGGAGATGGGATTCGCACGAATTTTCTTCGATGCTGTATATTCTTGTCGGCCGCCAAGACCTGCTTCCTTTTGTTTCGAATAAAAAGAGAAGCGCTGCATATTCTTCCGCAGGGATGACTGATCCGCACAGTCATTTGGGCTTAGCGAACCCACGGACCCGAGCTCGACTACACTGCGGACAATCACACACATTTATGATCATTATTATATACACACATGTTTCTGTTAATAATAATGCAATAAGCATTTGAGGAAAAAGTAAGAGACAAGAAATTTAATTTGAAAATAATAAGAACACATATTTGATAAAGCAAAATAGCGAAAGCTAAAGTTCATTCTTTACTTATATAACAAAATATTGCATATTCGGATATTCTGAGAGATAATTGATTGTATGTCCCCATGCGCGCAAGAGAGGAAACACAGACGATGATTTATGATTGCAGCCAATCCAATATTTAATTTATACTGTATGTTAATGTATATATGTAGTAATATTTTTTTCATTTCTTATATTTTTCGGCTATTATATTTAATTTAATTACATTCTTAAATTTGTTAATTAAATTCTTAAGTTTCTTTAAGTAAATATCAGTGCAAGTTTTGACGCAAAATTTTTCCGGCTAAAAACAGTTTAATATAAATTTATATCACATAAATTGATAAAATTTTTTTAATATATTAACAAGTTACATTTATAAGAAAAAATTTGAATAACTTTGAAGCGAAGGTAATAAGAAAACATTAAATACAGCATATTTTTTTTTACTCTTGGAAATATGTCTGTATTACTGTACATTTTGACATTTTGCAAATATTTTGCAATATTTTATAATTTTCCGGAAATATTTAATTATTCTTAAACATATACGATCGTTTATTCTCTTCTAAATCTCTCAACTGACTCTCACATTCTTCAAATTGGCCCGCAAGAACCGAAGAGCTGTCTAAGCGACTGTCGTAATCGAGCCGAGTTGAGTAGCAGAAGAATGGAACAACGGACCGGAAGTGCTCTCGAGAGGGTTTAAGAGGCGCTACGTTTTATGGAATTCACTGGGAGGCGAGCGAGAAAGATTAAATGCGAGGCGGAGAAAGCTGTGATGAGATCTCCGCGGATGGAATCGGTGCTCCGGACTTGCGGAACGTGCGCCGGGAAGAGCGGGGATTTAAAATCGCGAATCTCTCTATTATTTCCGTCTCTCTTGACGACACCACGGAGTAAATGAGAACGTCTTCTACGTCCATCCCGACGGCTGGATAATCCATTTTGCGGATTACTCTGGCGAGTCTGCTTTATTTATGGTCGGCGAAAAGAATCTTAAAAGTCAATTAGCATAATATCGCGCGCGATAATTCCGAGAATAATGCATTGAATTTTTTATTCGTAAAATCGTCTCTTGTACAGTGAGTATTGATTCGTGTTGATTTGCCGCGAGTCACACACGATACATCAGACTGTCCGAGAAGAAGTACCATCGGTAGGGATGAGGAAGAGGGTGCAAAATATCCCGAGGAAGACTTGACGTATCCTTTCACATCCGTTTACGAATCCCACCAATACGATGCACCATCATATTCGAACGCTCGCCCTAAACTCGCCCTCCCTTCGTCCTCCGCCCCGTTCGCACACAACCCTTAAACGTTACTACTAAACTTCCGGATCTTCTCTCCATGGAGGGTGATATATATTTCCGCGAGTATATTCATCATAAAAATGTATATTTATGTATATTTCCGCTAGCACGTCGCTCGGTTATACATACATATATTGTTACCGCACGTCACCCCCGCGGATTCTCGTCGGACTTACCGCCGCCCCGTGTATATACGTTCGCAAAAGGTGCTTTATAATGCGCGCGGAACGTAGCGGACATATTTTCCCCGTCTATGTCCTCCTGGTATGTTATATTCCTTCGCGACAGAAGGAGCCGGTCCTTTGTAGAAAAAAGAAACTCGTCGTGAAGGGGAGGGGGCGGTATTTAGTCTGTCAACCGCCATGACGAATCGCCGTGAGGAGGATCGGCTTTAGAGCTATATGTAATATTCCGTTGTGCTCCGTTGTATTATTTAGACGTGAACGAAAACCGCGTTTTATATCTCACACATGTGAACTACATTCGTTACGATTTCCTTGTGTTGACAATAACATATTACATATATTTAAAAAATCCTAATTTTTCATTATAATATTAAAAAATAATTCAAGATTGGGAAAGACATATGTCTTTCAGATTAAATACAATTAGGCTGAAAATGTAATGCGTTTGCAATAAAAATATCGTACATAATCGCCGTCGTAAGGCAATATTCCTGGTCGCCACCATTACGGACCACCCATGGGATTTTCACCCCAGAGAAACAGGTGCAACCGGTCTGGGATACAACGTGCAACGTGTTACGATGCTTTCCCCATGGGCGCGCTTCGATAAATTCGCCCACAGGATCTTCCTTACGGGACACGAGAGGCGTGCTGGTATGCCATATACTGAAGTTCGTTTAAAGGGAAACGAAATTTCGGTAAAAATATAGCGTTGCGAGAATACTATCCTCGGGGACGTAATTATGATCTCGTAGGATACGGAATGCGCAGATATTGGAATATGGATTAACAGAGTTTTAATTATTTTAATTATACGCGTATTCGTTACATACATTTAATGATATTCAGAGGAATTTTTAACAAGTACAGTTTCTATTTTATTACTTTTAATTGATGAAATTAGAGAGTGTATGGTTCTTCTCTTTCCGCATATAATTTTATTATTGCATTAAAATATCGCAAAATTTTAACTTTACAATCATAAATTCAATGTTTTTATACACCAGATATTTCAAATTATTTCATTTTTTCAATAAAAAAATAAAAAAATATTTTCATAAAAGAGCCATATATAAATAAATAAAATATTGTAAGCTTCTAAATAATGTACTGGATATCATAATTATATTATAATTTTTTAATTTTTATGTTGTATATAATATTGCGTATCTATTGTCATTGTCAAGAGGAACATTGCGAAATGTAAAAATTTAAATAGTTGCGGCGAGACGTTGCAGTATCTAACTGAGCTATCGGTCACGATGTCGTTTTACTGCAAACTTTCGTGGAAATTTAATATTAATACGCAATTTCGGTCGCTGTCTTTTTCCTTCCCGTAGGTACGAGCGTGTGTGCACGCACACTCACAGACATGTACACACACATGTCTCTTAAGATCTAATATTTATACAGGTATAACAGGAAGATACAAATGACGATAACGTGCTTCTTTCTCGTCTTCTTAAAATGTGGTAGATATAGTACGGTTGAAACTTTTCTAAGTTCTCTTGATTTATATCATACTTAAACTACAGCTTTTTAAATTGATGGTCGGTTAAACTTACCATGCTTTTTAATAATATTGCGTTTGTAAGAAAAACCAATAATTTTAATTTTATTTTTTAAAATATACGTCCAAATAAATCTGCAAAATACAATGATTTAAGTTTAGAAGGAATTTTTATTTCTGTTTGAATAATTCTACATGCATTTATAGAAGCAGCATTTCAATAAATCACAGAAAAAACAATATATATAGATAATTATAATTGTATTCTTGCATTTTTTATCGTGCTAACCTATTTAATTTAACTTTTTTATATAATTTTGAATTTTAAGAAAAAGAAAAGAATGACAAAAATTAAATGTTATATCATGCAATATTATATCATGCATTCATTATATTTAATTAATTAATTTATTACATTAATACATATAACATAGTTATATCAAAAAGGCAATTATTATTCGTTACTCGCTGAAGTTTCTTCGAGCTAATTACAATTTTGAATTTTTTTTATGTCATACATAGTTGCACACCACCACACCGCATAGTAATCTTTTACTGTAAAAAGTCGCTAAAGTAATTTGTTTAGAGCACTCCTATATACGGGTGCTTATATGTCATGGCTATGGAATAATGTATGAGTGCATTAAATTATCTTCAACCTACTACTGCATGTTAAAAATTCATAAATGATAATGTATTCTGCGTTTTATGCATTACACGGAAGAAAAAGAAATTAACAGGAAAAATCGTCTATATAAGTCTACATCAATAAACTATATTTGTTATTTATTTAGATAGCATTTTGTTTATTTGATAGGTGATGAGTATTAAAGACAGATAATTTTTGCCATTCTGTTCTATTGATGATTTTTGCAAAATGCATTTTTAGATAATTAATTCTTAATTTAACAATTAATTAGGTAATTTAATAATAATGTTTCTATATGAATTTTCTATACCAAAATTCGATTAATGGCATTTTTTTAAATTAATTGTAAGATTTATATTGGTTTCATCTATTATTGTTAATTATGAATGTAATTATCCGAATTTAATTTATTAGTTTAAAATGTTAGATGCCTTTATATAATACGCGTATAAGTAATATTTCAATTTTGACATCTTATAAATATGAAAATATTAATTCGAGAGTAAAATATAGAATGAGTTTGGACGTCCAGCATTAAATTTTAAGTTTTCGTTTTTAGATATTCAATGTAATATAATTTGATCAAATTATAACTAAATATATATATTGCATTACTGGATTTTACTGGTTAATGCAAAACCTAATAAATATATACAATATGAAAATATGAAACAAGATGAGATCAACATGAATTATGTTGCTTTGAATTTTTAAAAAAATTTTCAGAGTAGTTTTAATTAAATTTTTTAATTATACATTTATATGTATACAAGATTCTCGTCATTTATAAGCATGAACGTTATTTCAAACTTTGACTTTCATTAGAACAAATAAAGCTTTTTGCTAAATATTTGGAGTATTTAGATAAATAAATGAATTTGAAATAAATAGCTAGAATCGTAGATAATTAGATTCTGATCGTGTACTAGAATTGATTGCGGCCGTGTATTGGAAACGCTAACGAGATCTTGCGCGTGGGCGGTTGCATCGAAGGACATGATACACTTTACGTGCATTTTGTAAATCTTTTCCAGTGGGCACGCCTTGCGGCTGTTTCCTGTGATTTGTTTGACAAGTAAAACGCACCTTCGCAATAAGATATTCGTTTGATCAGCGCACATTTGATTGCAAAAAAAGTCTTGTGCGAGCGACTACGAGAGCGCATACGGTGTATTGTGTATTGTGTTGCAGAGCGAATACTAATGGAGACAAATGTCACTTACACAACTTCTTCTTTCACGTTGCCTACAGCTGCGTGTAATCATTCTGTTTTTAACTGGAATGTCTGACCGAGAACATTTCCGACGATTTATAAGTTGTGAGGGAAGTCGCACAAGGGACTAATTGCGTCAACAATATCTTTTTGTACTTTCGCATTTTACATAAAAAGTCTGCAAGTCTCTCGAGAATACCTTTGCCAGCATAAAAATGCCTACCGTAAGAAATCGATAAGTTGCTTCTTTTTACTTATAACTATTGAGATAATAGATTATAATCTAGGTATTAAATAATTAAAAAATTAAATTTGAAAATTGAAAGATTTGATAGAATCATTATCACCTATTCATATATAAAAATTTAAATCGATGATGATGATAATGTTTCAAATATTCTTTGATGATACCAACAAGATAAATTTTATTTTTTAATAGACGACAACATCCCATAATTTTTTTTAAGTTAATTTTAAATATGAAACCAAATATTTACTAATTTTGTTTTACATTTATTAGTTGGTTTATAATAGATAAAGCATTTTGTTCTTTCAACAAATTTATCAAGGTATATGGCCTTGGGTTTCCAACTTGTCTTTCCAACGTACTACAAGTGTTGTGTATAAAGTCACCGCACTACCATTTCTGCGACGATACTCGGGCGAGCAAGCGGCATGAGCTGCTCCGTGTATAATCGGTTTAGTCTTCGAAATTCGATTGCGACAAATACCAGAAGACATCAAATCCAATTATTTTCTATACAGTTATTACAGTTCGTGATTATAACTGCGCGATAAACAACTTATCAAGATATTCATTGAAGTAAATACTTCATACGATTTATTCATTTAAAATGAACATCACGGCACGAGAGAAAATGGAAATTAGAGATTGTTTAATGCGATGTTTACGGGCGATAATTCTTTTTAACGTTATTTGAATATATTTTGCACAGCACTTAAAATTTTTGTCAATTTAAATATAATTTATCATTTTTGAATTAAGAGCGTGAAGTAATATTCATATCGTCAAATCGAGTGGGTTAAGTAATGGAAATTTGTGATATTTCGAATATTTATTAATGTACGTGATTCACAAGATTTAAATGTAAATGTATTAAACGTGAATACTAAACTTTGATTGTGTATTTTTGGACGTTTGTTACATTTTAATTAACCATTAACTCGACTTTATTAATCGCATTGTATCACATGATATCAGAATGAAGTTTTCAATGCTATTTTCCAATTTATTTATCATTAAACGGAATTTTGCTGATACGGAACTTCAATCGACTTTGGTCTGAGGGACATCGCGATGTGTTTAATTAATAACTACTGTCGTAATTAAACTCACGTTTTAATATTTGTATATCGCATACCATAAATACGATATTTGTACGGTGATAATTTGTTAAAATCCTTCCGCTATTCGAAGTTTGTTCATTATACTAGTTTACGTAACATCGCGAATGTCGAGCGGATTGTAGTTTTATGCGATCGTATCTTTTTTATTTTCCCATGATAATAAAATAATATAAAATGAGTATTTGCTTACAATTAATATAAGGAGTGTCGTGTAAAATGTTACAATCATTATATTTTAACGATAACTACGTCATTGAAATTAACTGTGATTTCATAAACGAAGAACAAGGCAAGTGAAAGAATAAGATAAAGAGAAAAAATCCAGAAAGGCACGAGGCAATGGCGTAGAAACTATGTGGGATGAGTAATTTGTTATCGAATTTTATTTGATGCTTGTGAAATTAATCATTTTAATAATTATTTTATGTATACAATAATTATTTCTTGAAATATTAATTATTTTGGCCATGATTATAACGCGGAGAGAGGTATATTTGTATTTTATAATTTAATATAGTTTATATTGCAAAACTCAGTTATGAAAATCATTAACAGATGACAGATTGGTATATTTGTAGACGTGCAATTATGAGCGAAAATATCATCTATATGCGATGTCAGGATAATTTTGACTGTTTATAATTCGAAAATTAATAGAAATTTCGATATTTTTGTATTACATTGTCTAATTAATTCTTAGAATAGATTATTAAAATATTATATTGTAGTGAGATATTCTCTGTGTATTCAGAAATAAGATTTTAATGAGATTTTAATTGAGGCTATAATAATTTCAAGTAGAATCGGAAATCTTGAAAAATATTTTAAAATTTTCTTGTGTCTCTCTCTATGTATGTATATATAAAGATAAACATAATCATGTATGTATATTATACGTATTTAAGAATTCATTCACTATTTCGAACATGACAGTCGTAACGTAGTTTTATAACATAATTCCTTTATTCTACTTCTCTCTATGTATTTCTTGCCTAAAAATGATATAACCAATTAATTTCTTAATATAAAATATTTTATTAGCCAGCATTGACACGAATCAATAAGCTTTTCAGTTTGATTAATGTTTCCTGTGACATTCAACTTTCTTATAAAAAATACATATAAATCTGGTATGCCAGACGATTTCTAAATAATAAAATATTTTGTATATGATACATTACGATTCATGTCCGTTTTTGTGGAGATCTCTAATAAACATAGTTTATGATAACTGCATTACTGCATTCTTATAAAAAACACCGATATCGAAGAAAACTGGAGCAATATTTAATAACTCTGCATATGGTTCTATCGCTTTTTCACCGACTTGTCGCCAATTTTTATTCTACAGTGAAAATTGACAAAATTCGTGCCAATATCATTTGAACAAACTGTCCGTTTATTTTTACATTGATGAATTTGTTCATGAGAGGTCATTACTTATGCTTCTCCGCACGGCGAAGCAAGGCAAACCAGCATTGCGATGGAATTACGATGGCTTTTAAAAGGACGTGCATTCGCATAAATAATTCATTGGGTACGATTCTCTCTCTCCGCTAGACTTCACGCTAACCGCGACGGTGGCATCATGCGCGCGGCAAATCCTTCTCAGGCGAAGTTTGGAATTTGTACGCACAATTATGCAAATATATCGGCATTCTCAGTCCGGGGTTTGCCTACGTGTTAGGCAATGAACCTGCCTAAACCTTCGCGAAAGCTTTACATTCTGCGAAAGGGAGTCGTTATAACTGCCGACTCGATTTCGCGCAAGTTTCAACAAATCGAACGCTTACCGTTTTAAGAATGAATAAATTATTCGCATCTAAACTTTCTTCGAAAGTTGAAGATATGATCAGATAGGAGGAACAAAGGAGTTATCAAAAATGTAAAACAAAACCAACAGAAGTGATGTAGATAAGTAGCAATCAGTTTGTAGCAAATAAATATATATTTCGTTTAATTTTTTTATCAATATTAAATCTATTAATACTATGTGTATGATTGTTAATCGATTTTTATAATTTCGATGAATTGCTAGTTTGATCAGTGATTATAATTATTGAATATAATTAGATTTGTTAAATCAACTTTGTTTTATTGCAAAAAATTATCCTTAATGTAATTATCCTTAATGTCTTTTTGTAATTATTAATATATCTATTATAGACATAAATTATTAATAAAATGTTTATATTTATTATTTAGCGTTAATATTTTTAATACAATAATTTTATGTATTAAAAAATAGAATTTACGATTGTATTTCTTCGCATTAACTCTTCTTATAATAATAGCTTTTTGTTATAAATTTTACCTTCTAATAAAATTTATGTCACTTGAGAATATATTGAAGTCTAGAGAGTAATTTAGAAACTTCTCTGTAATATTATAAAAGCGCTTTACATTTTAAAAAATAAAAATATAGTTTAATTTAAAAGCTTTTCTATAATAAATTGGAAACTACGAACATTTTTTATATATG